>JAFVLL020001264.1:0-34037 GCA_021397915.2 Tor tambroides
TTAGGGTTTACCGTGAGAAGGCAAATTGAGGTGCAGGGCTGTCCTAGGCCTACTTTCAGACTTTGCTTCCTGTTTGAATCCTGTCTCAATTCCTGTTCAGGAAAGGTGGATGAAGGATAAGCTAGTAATTCTATGTTTGTAATTCACTAGTCCTTCAGTGTGAATGCAACCCATATGAAGCACTAAGAGTTATGGAGCTTGGTCCAATGGTTCATTTGTGTTGAAATGCAATTCCAACAGCTGGAGACATTAGTCATTAGTCACAACATTAGTCACAACACTTTGTGACATTAGTCTTACACCCTTAAAAGAGCATTTTTAGTATTGAACTCATTCATTCATATTGTCAGGGGGAAGTGAATCTTGTACCAACCAAATCCAAGACCATAAGCTCACACACATGCAGCATGTGGTGATTTGTACAGGGCAAAAAGCCTGTAGGCAGAACTGTGGTACCTCTGAAGTAAGGGATGTAGTTGTGCTGTTGGAGCAAAGCCAGAGTAGTGGGGTTGAGGGGCAGGGCCACGCCACCACTCCCTGCCTGTGGTGTGTTTCTGCCACTGCCGCTGTACAAAGGCAGTGGGGAGGAGCCTCTGGCACTACCATGGGCACTACTCCTCCCCGAAGTTGGAACAGGCAACAAGTTGGAATTTTCTGGATGAGTGGTGTATTTGACACTCAGATATTGCTCTGAGCAAGAGACCCAGACGGTCAGGGAAGAATGGCAGTAATATGAGATCAGCAACTATACTTAAAAAAACAAATGATTCTTGAATTACTTTCTTCCATGAAATTCTGTATCAAATCAGTTTATTGTGGTTAAAAATGTAATTTTAGAATGGAATGCTTTAGCTCTGTTCCACATCTTAGTGAACTGCCTCACTGCCTACTGTCTTTACAACCTGCATTGAATCTCTTAAGTGAGTGATTTGGAATGCTGTACAAAAGATGTTTTCAATACAATGTTGAAAAAAGTTGTGATTCTTAATACTTTTGTTAATACATTTTTCTCTGATTCATTCAGTCATGGTGGTGTTTCTTAATATTTTTGAGAACATTTTTTGATGAATAGAAAGTTCAAAAGAAATCTAAATAAAATATAAATCTTTAGTGACATTTTTGTTTAGCATATAATAGATACATACACTGTACATACACTATATGGACAAAAGTATTGGGGCACCCCCTTCTTTAGAACAGAAAAAGGCACTTCTAAAGCTGTGACAACAAAGATGGAAACATAATTCATGTATTTAAAAATTGTATTTCCATCTCTGTTGCAACAGTTTTGGAAGTGTCTGACTGTACCCATATGTACAAGTCATTGGTGTTTGACGATGAGTTTTTGGCTCAAGGTATGCATTTAAAGTCACACCAGAGGTGAAGCGAGGATTAAGACTTTTCTTTCTGCAGACCAGTCAAGTTCTTCCACATTGACTGAATCAATCATTTCTTTTTGAACCCTGCCTTATACACAGAGGCACTATCATGTTAGAATAGAGAAGGGTCCTGTCCAAACTGTTGCTATAAAATTAGAAGCACACAATTCCCTAGAATATCATTATATGCTTAAACATTAAGATTTGTACTCGAAGGGGGTTTCCCAATACTTTTGGCAATATAGTGTAGTTACACAATAACTGTGCAGGTAAGAATAGCTTTGTGTCCATAAGTATCATCATGTATGTGGAGGGATACCTGGTCTGCTGTAGGTCTGAGGTGAGCGGGAAGGCATATAGCGGCCATAACCCCCTAAAGAGCTGTTGGAGCTGGGGCTGGAGGGCCTCCTGTGCCGAGGAGACTTTTCCGCATCTCCCTGGAATCAAACAAACAGTTTTTCAGTCTGAAATTGAAAGCGTTAGACAATTAACAATGTTAAACGGTAATCACTATGGCACTGGGACACACAGGAGGATATAAAGCTGCAAAAGAAACACAGATGTGACCAGTTTGCAATAATCAGTCCTAACTAGAAATAGGCTGATCATTGAGTGATCACACCACAGAGTTTTCAAACTGAAGATGGTGAAAAACACACAATACTGTTCATGTCTCCAAACCACAACTCTTCTACTTCACAAACAACTGCTCACAAAATATGAGGAAACAAGGGCTCATTCATTAATCATGCACATATTTGTGTGTGAAAAAGTATGTAACATTTTCACTTAGAAATGGTTTCATCACGTAATAAGTTCAAGTAACAATCTGTCCAGATTCTGAATAAAATTAGATATGTACATACAGTATATTCAGTATATATTGTAAGGCATGATTAGTGAACAAGACCCAATGAAACAATAACGAGTCCTGTTTCTTCATGTTAACTCTACTATACCTCAGTTGGAGTAGGGGTGATTTGCTGGGGTGACTGTAAACAAAGAAAGCAAAATGGACTTGAATGCAATGATGGATATGTTCATGAAAAAATGAGATTTCCCCTTAACTAAGTTACATTGAAACTACTGTAACACTTCAGTGAATTATGATTTTTGGCCAAGCTATGTTGCAATGAAGCTGGATGATGAGTAAAGATGATTGCATTTAAAAATGGCACTACTGTAACAAATGAATGCTGTAGCTGTTGTATTAATTATGCAATCCTTTTGCTTTTAAGTCACCTATAAAGATACAAAACTGTCAAAAATGAGAAACGGCAAATAGAAGACATGTATATGTTATTCCCTCATGTAAGCCTGTATGAGGGTGTGTGTTTGTACCTCTCCAAAAGTCCTGTCCTCTACAGGGTAGCTCACATAGGGTGAGTATGAGAGCATGTCTGGTCTGTCAATGTTGTAGATCGCTTTGATTTTAGGAAGAGCAGCCAGGTCCTTGTAGTCCAGAAGTTCATCACCCAGCTTTGCCTTAAGAAAGAGCAACATTATGGCTTTAAAACTCTCTCTACACATATAGCTATTTGTAGGCTTGTGTGTTGCTGCCCACTGGTGGTGATCTTGAACAAATGAAAATGAATAAAGAAAAGAATCATTTTCAAATGCACTTACATAGATAACTCTGCTAGGGGAGCCCGATGCACTGGAGGCAGGAGCAGAGGTGATGCTCTCAGAGGAGGTTCTCGTCACCTGGAAACAAAAGCAAGGTGAGAAAAACAAAGACACTAAACCATAAAAGGAACAGCAACCAAAAGGCATTTTGTTGACTCAATTTAAACCCTGTACGAAGTAACATGAGTGATTATAGAACAATTCCAATGTGGCTGTTACTATTGTGCGGCATTAACAAGAGTTTATCAGCTTTCACACAGGTTATGAAGGAATCAACAGAAAAGTAGAAAAGGTTTTGCTGTTAGGACAGAACAATACTTTTTTTTGGTGTTATACAGGAACAGATACACAGTATAATGCAATTAAAAATAAATATAATCTGTATTTTGTCAGGAAAAAGTAAACAAACAAGCTATAGTAAATAGTTTTTTTTAATTAACCTCAATAAACCTATAACAGTTTAGTTATAGATTTATTAATATATAAAGTAAGATATATAAGAAATATTCTCTAAAAAGGCTTATTATTTTAAGCAATTTTGCTTCTCAAGTCAATGCAATATCTTGAAATGATGTTTAAATATTTAAAATGGACAAGACAAAAATTCTTATTGAGATATATATATTTTTTAAATGGCATATAGGACAAATGGTAGATTACTGTAAGTTGCACACTTAAGGGAAAATGGTCTGTCATTTTTAAAATCAACAAACATCGAGCAATCATAAAAAACATTGAGTATCTTATTATAATAATACAAAAGATTTATTTGTGATTTTATTTACAAGTAATGCATTCAGGGTTGATTCACAGTGTCTTCTCTATAGTCACACACTCATTTTAAAGTACTTGTCCAGACGATGTTAAAACTTGTTCTTTGGTTCCTGATTTTTACTGGGTGGGAGTGGTGGTAGCCTACGGTATCCTGAAAGCCCCTTTTGGACTTTAGTGAGCATTCTATTAAAACTAAAAGCAGGTTGGGAAGTAAGCCCATGCAGAGGGAAGAGGGCCGCATGTCACAAACCTGCTCAGGTACATTGGAATGGAGATCACTGAGCTGAATCCGCACCTGTTTCTGCAGGGAAAGGGTTGTTACAGTGAAGCGCTTCCACATACTGCATATCACCTTTGTTTAACTAGCTGGATTTCCTGCGTAATATATTTCAGAGCATGTCAGCTACCTAAACCAGAGTTCCTTTTTCATTTGCAACATCTTAAGGATAATATTTAAATCCGACACCTCTGCTGACTGTCTTTTTAGGGTCTGTCACTGATTCTAGACTTTAGTCTTTAATGACATTCAAGTCAATAAAAATGGTGGATCCGCTGATAGCAGAGTTTATTTGCACACGCTGTCTGCGTTGTTTTAGTGCCTGATTCTCTTAAGAAATATTGCAAATCTGATAACAGCACAACCTTGCAAAATTTGCATAGAGAAATTCTCCAACTTGCAGGACGGTTCTATGAGCTAGAACCAGACTACTGCAATCTTGCATATTGTACTGGGACTGCACAACATCACTCCATCACCGTGATCCAGGCACCATAATCAGCACTATAAAAGCCAAAAGTGCACTCGACAACATGCCTCTGAACACTCGCCCAATTACAACACTTCTCCATTACTTCAGGAATAACAGCTGCCATGACCAACTATTCCATCATTTTTCTGTAGGCTAAAGTAGTGAGTTTTTTTAATAAGGTGCAATATATAATAAGCCTAATTTACAACAAGTGAATGACTCTGTTTCAGATCCTTTAGTTCCTGTTCATATTAAATTGCAGGTACATTAGATGCAGGTTTTTGTGCTGTAACTGTTTAGTGAATTCACCCCCCTGTCTTCAGTCACAGTTTTACAGTTTGCTTAGATTTACCTTACTCTTCTCCTCCATACGCGCTGCCTGTCTGCAAGGAGGATGCCAGATGGAAGAACCTGTGAAAGAGAAAGTCAAATATAACTCGCAAGTCCATGTTAAAAAATATGCTGGCTCTAAGAAGTATTTGACACTCAAAATGGCTCAATTTCATTTTCTTGAGTCACTTATGCAATTGATTTTAACTAACTGGTGTCATTTAGTGGATTTATGAGGTCAGTTGCCTACAAGTTTACACAGCAATATATTCACAAGTATAGTACATCACATTAATTATAACATTAATTACATTCTTTTGCTCAAAACTTGTTTTGACATCAGGTAGATAAAAACTTAAAGTCAGTATGATTCATTTTTAAAAGAAATGAATACTTTTATTCAGAAAGGATGCTTTATATTGATCAAGTTTTTGTAACACAATAATGTCTTAACTATTTCAGATGCAGTTCTTTTGGAATATTCTATTCATCAAAAAATCCAGAAAAAAATGTATCACAGTTTCCACTAAAACACTAAACAGCATAACCATTTTGAACATTAATAATAACAAGAAATATTACTTTAGCACCAAATTAGCATATCAGAATGATTTCTGAATGATCATGTGACATTGCAGGCTGCTGAAAATGGAGCTTTGCCATCACAGGAATACATTATAAAAATATTACTAAAATAGAAAACATTTTAAAATTGTTATATTTTTCACAGGGTTTTTTTGGGCTGTATTTTTATCAAATAAATGCAACCTTGGTGGCACTTTAAAAAACATTTTAAAAAAGAACAGTAGTGTAAATTTTTAAGTGGGGCTTAAATACTTTTTGTGCCCACTGTATCTTTAAACTATACCTCTGTTCTTATTCAACGAACATATTTCACATAACTAATCTCTCTGAGGAGTTAGCATGTTCATATATACCACCATACCAACTGGCATTCATAAACTAAGTAACACAATCATTCACCCTTTGAATGAGTCAGCAGTCTTTCATTTTATTTTAGCCAGATTGAAAAAGGGCTTCTAACTGATTCTGCTTTCTAAAAGCACATCTGACTACAAATCTCCTTTGACAAACTGCAGTGCAGTGAGTTTCTGTGGTAAATCACTGCACATAGTTCAACGAGATACTGAAGTATTGCAATGTTTGAGGTGGAACACAAGAGAATATGATGTCAAAATGTGTGTGTTTTTCTTTATAATTTAAGACACATCAACTACGGAACGTATTCAGGCTTTGGATGTGACTGGTTTGAGCTGGTCTAGCTCTGTATGACTGTCTATTGCAGTTTAAAATACAAAACAAACTAAACATTCTTGTTTTTGTCAGTACAGATGTGTTTTCTTAAGCACAAAACTCCGAGTACACTAATACATATGATTCAAAAATCTTTGTCAGTAGTCATCAGTTTTGTCTGTGCCTGTCTGTCTGGTATCATGCATTCTCACACAAATCATCACATTAAATTTATCCTCTCAACCGTAACTGTTGCTAAACGCAGCCAACAAATCAATTTTTTTAATCAGTTTTTTTAATATTGTTATACTTTTGTTGAATATAATATGTAAATGGTTGACACATTAATTGTCACATTAAAATAATTTACTAATAAAATAGAAGCAACATTCATTGTATCGAAGTATTTGTTTTAATAAAACATCAGCAAATTTCTGTATCTGAATCAAATCATGTAAATTTGATGATGTTTAAATTACCTTGCAGGTACATCTCCTCCCCCTCCCCAAACATCTGCTCACAACGTGCACATCTGGCACATGTGGGATGATAGTGTTTTTCTCCAGCCTGCAGATAAACACAAAGCAGGGCATATATGTCACTCACCTTCACTGCAGAAATCCGTCAATGAACACATTTATATATTCATACTGGGGGATTATTAAGACTGCATTTGTCTTAATTCTCGACAATGTAATTAATTGATTTATTCCTCAAATAATTCACTTTATTTGCAGTTCAAATGCTAATTTGATAGCGGTAGGCAGAGGGACACCATCTGCAGTAAATATGTCTGAACAGTAGAGGGACCACAGATGCAAAGCTGCCACACTTCTCTTCTGATAGCCACATTTCATTTTAAAACTTTTACCAAAAAAAATCTGTCAAATTCAGAATTTTTTATTTTTTCCTCTTTTGACCTTGGGGTGAAATTTTACCCAAACAATTCATTGTGAGATTTACTCATCACAGTAAATGGGCATTTGAGACAAATAAAATGCCATAAATAAATGGCATTGGTATATTTTATATACACTAGCATTCAAAGGTTTGGGGTTTGGTAAGATTTTTTTTACCAAAGCCAAGACTGTTTTTGAAAGCATCTTAGGCTCACCTTTAGTGTCATACACTCTAAAAAAAAAAATGGTGCTATATAGCACTAAAAGTGGATCTTGGCTCGTAATCATAGGGGAACCACTTTTGGTGCTGTATAGCACCATATCTTTAAAGGTGCTATACAGCACCTTTGTCAAATGGTGCTATGTAGAACCATAAGAGGTGCCATATTGCATTGTATTTCTTCAACAAAAATGGTGCTAAACAGCACCAACAGTAATTCTTTGGCTCGTAAAGAACCTTTAAAGGGGCTTAACAGGTTCTTTGTACGGCAGTGGTGCTATATAGCACCTTAATCACCCCAAAGAACCACTGAAGAACAGCTGAAGAACCATACAGGAGCTTAACAGGTTCTGTATATGGTAGCGGTGCTATTTAGCCCCTCAGTCATGCCAAAGAACCAGTGAAGAACCGCTGAAGCACCAGGATTTGGTGCTATACAGCACCAAAAGTGGTTCCCCTATATGATTACGAGCCAAAGAACCACTATTAGTGCTATATAGAACCTTTTTTTTTTTTTTTAGAGTGTATGACCCTTAAAAAAATCATTCTAATATGTTGATTTGGTTCTCAGGAAACATTTCCTATTGAAAACAGCTGTGCTGTTTATTATTTTTGTGGAAACGTTTATATATATTTTCATTACTGATCCCAAACTTTTGCATGGTAGTGTATTATCACCAAAAGAGAAAGAGATAAAGTCTTGTCATTCTGTATCTTATTCTCTCTAACTCTATGAATTAATCTGGTTATCAATCATTTTATTGTTTCTTAAGAGCTGTGTCGGGCTGTAATTTTGCACTATTCCTTTAAATATTTGGTGTCCTTTCCAGTTAGATTTAGTTCACGAGGTAAATAGCTCCGTCCACCCTGAAAGAGTACAGATTAGTCAAATCAATCTTTTATATTTTCCTGTCATCCATTAGATTCCAGTCATCCATTTTTCATCAACCTTCATTAAGTCCTAAAAGACTCATCTGTGATCAGAAATTTTTAGCATGCTGTGTCACACTCCTTTTAGTGTTCAGCACAGCTGTAGATTTAATTTCTCATGTATCAAAACATGCATTGGAAAATCTACTCAGCCCCTCCTCCCTCTCCATTCACTTTCAACACAGTTATAGTCTTGCCACTCAAAATGTCATGACATTTCAGGCTCGGATACAATTCCCAATAAATGCTACAGAGTAAATAAGACCTGCAAATCATACTCTGTTTGTGCTCTCTTTCTTTTACATACTTTACAACAACAACAAATGGAACAAACTGTTTAAAAATCCCCTCAAATACACAATAAAATCCTTTACCTCTGATTACCTCAGTACCCCGATGCTGTCTAGGCTTGTGACCTGGCATTACTCCTGAAAGGTGGGCTAATTATTCTTGCTAACATTAGGATACCTGTATCAACTAGCCTTCAGTTCATGTAAAATATGTTGCCGAGGGCAAAAAAAAATATGCCAAGATATTGTTTTGCATGACTTCATTTATTTTACATCTGCTCAAAGCACTTGGCATAGAAATTGTGTAGTTAAAACTACCATCCTAAACCATGATGTCACACAGTGACTCGATCTAATTTTGGGTTACTGAGAGCAAGTGGCAGTGCCAATGGGACAGTCACTATAGCAAGTGTCCCACTCCTGACACACACACAGATACACTTATTTATAGAGCTTTAAAGTACACAAAGCTGTAGATCTTTATGTATATGTGACAGATATGAAATCCACACCTAATTTAACAAGTATTTTTACAAGCAACATTTACTCATATGAGACCGATAAAATGGGAAACTTATACAAAGAACAACTACATCAATAGGGTGCTTGTTAGGGTGTAGCAAAATAGCTGTTTGAAGAAAAATGAGGAAAAGTTTGCATGTAAGTACAAAAGAGAGTGAACAAACCAGAAAAAGTGAGAGGCAATATGAAGAGATATATTGTTCAATACTATAATTAGGCTTCAGATGGGTTGTGAATTGACTGTCTGAGATTGTCTTTGTTAGCACCCACTCATCTTCTGCCCCCTCCAACATGACCACTGTGATTACAGAGTACCAGCCTGAGGATCTCAGATGAGAATAAAAGCCTTTCACACACACTCAAAGCAAAGATATGATAAAACTCAACCAAGTCTTGCTATAAAGTCAACATAAAATGGCATTAACAAGCCATTTTACTCAGTAATGTGACATCTTTTAGAGTGAAACAGAATATTCGATGAGAAAAGCAAGACTTGACTGCATTGGGTATTGACTGCATCATGAAATGTGGCCAGAATTACAGTTTTGTGGCTTTATTTCTGTCTGTTTACTTTGAGATATCTTGGTTTTTATGCTAGTGCACTCTTAAAAGTTGACATAATTTTTATTAGCAGAAATGCAAATTAAATTTATAATCTGTCTCTTCTAGGAAAATGGATTAAAAAAATTATGACTCATCTTGCACTGCGGGTTTTTGTCCAATCAAATGTTCTCTAGCATGAGAATGTCCCTCCCCCTCATTCATGGCTGTCATGTAACTAAACCATATTGGCTATTTAAATGTTTTTTTTTTTTTTCATATTTTCTTAAAAAATATTAAGAAATATATATTTTCCCTTCAATTTGTCCTGCACAAACCAGTGTTGTTACTATTAATGAAAAACATTTTCATTAATTTTGTGTTAATATTATGGCTAAAATGTGTTTAATGTCAATATTGATGAAATTTGCATGGTCTTTGAATAATAATGAAAAATATCTTTAAATGCAAGATATTTAAAGTGTACCTGAAGTATACTTGCAATACTTCCAATTTAACACAATGAAATATATTTCAATATATCTATAGTTGGACTTTAGCACTACTTCTGCACAATTAAAGTGCACTGAGTACAAAATTAGTTGTTCCAATTTAGCAGACTTTAAGTATTTTATAATCGTAATATTTTTATTAAGTACATAAATATGTAAATGCATTTGTAGTATACTAAGCATGAAATAAATGCATTTCAAATACATTTTCGTATATTTATTTTTCATTAGGGCTGCCTTGTCAACTGCCTGAAATAAATAAGTTTAGGTTGAAGTACTAAAATCTTAAAAACTAAAATTGAAACTAAAACATCTAACAAAATCTAATAATAAAAGCTCATTTAAAATATTAATGAATACTAAAATAGTATATAAATAACACTGGCCCAAACTTAATTTCAGTCTTGAACTTTTATTTTTTTGGTCTTTAAAAAAGACAAGAGGGTTCATTTTGACTTTGTGTGGACTTTAAGCAATGTTAACAATATAATTAAGCCATCCATTCATCTACTTCCATCTATTAATGAATCCAATCATTAAAGGACCCCTGACAAATAGAAAAGATTTCTTCAAACCTCAAGTACTTTTCCAGTGATGTATTTCTTGCAGGTTTCACACTGGATGCCAAACATGGCGTGGTAGTCTGCCTCACAGTAGGGGATCCCATCCCTGCAGAACATCAACACTCATTACAGAAGATGTATTTCACTTGAACTCAAAGATGGTGACAGATCTCTCTGTTTGCTCTCTGGCCCTGAGAATCCCCTGTTCTTTCATATTACAGCACATCAATAACGTTGACTCCTTCCAGAGAGTTCAGCAGGCTTGTGGATCACCGTATCACATTACTGCGATCGATAAAGCACACACAAGCACCCATCAACACATTCACACACAGAGAAGAGTAAGAGTGGGACTAACTTGCTGATATATTCTGCATTAAGAACTTTATTGCACACTTTGCACTTGAAGCAGCCAAGGTGCCAGTGCTTGTCCAACGCCATCAGAGACTGCTCATTTTTAAACTCCTTTCCACAGCCACAGCAATCTGCAGAGAGAGCGAGACAAAAGTGTAGTGTATTACTAATGAAATGGCAGAGAAAGCTGTCATTGCAGACATTTAGGAAATGAATGAGTGAGTGTGTGTGTAAGAGAAAGAGACTAACATAGAATGGAATAGATTGCGATGCAGAAACACAGAGTACTCACTGTGCACAGCCTGTGGGGATGCCGTGCTGTTGACTGGCACAGGCTGAGTGCATTTTTCACAAACGCACTCCTTCCCATTAAACGTCACGCGGCCCCCAGCTGGAAATGGCTGCCTGCCAGAAATACACACACACACAGTCACCTCATCACTCACCAAAGTTATAAAGTCACTTTCATGAGGATGAACTTTAAACTAGTTTCTTAAACTATTTTCAATTAGGATCAGATGCAGGGACACTACATTATGAAAAACTCACAAAAGGGTGACAAAACGAAACATTTTAGCACATTCGCAGTTGGCAAATATTGTAAGATATTTCCTGCCTTGTTAATCTTTTAAATCTCAGCATAACTCAGCATAAGCAAAGGCGGATGCATTCTAAAAGGCAGAGTTCACCCAAAATTGAATTGACATATACTAAAAAAGGGAAACTTTCTATTATTTAGAAAAGGTGACATTTAGCATAAATTTAATAGCAATGAGAACGTATGCTGTCAGTCTTTAAAATTACAAAAAAGCACCCTAAAATAAGCTAAAAGATCCAAGCTGCTATTTACTGTGTAACTTCAGCTCCTCCTTAGCATTCATACTCATTTGGATATTTGCATATTACAACTGCCACATCAAAACCAGTTGACACACATGACAACCAATGTTGTTTGGCATCACTGGTGTCAGACCTGCTGTGTTTTTGCATGCATATTTATATTAAACATAAATGAAAAAGAGAATTTTACATAAAAATTTTAGTCTGACCTTCTACGACGGCATTTTAGTGCCTCGTTAAATTTTTTTTTAAAAAGTCTAAGATTACAAGATTAAAGTCGAAATACTACGAGAATAAAGTCGACATGTTTCGAGAATAAAGTCAAAATGTTTCGAGAATAAAGTCGAAATATTACGAGAATAAAGTCGAAATATTACGAGAATAAAGTCGAAATGTTTCGAGAATAAAGTCGAAATATTACGAGAATAAAGTCGAAATGTTTCGAGAATAAAGTCGAAATATTACGAGAATAAAGTCGAAATGTTTCGAGAATAAAGTCGAAATGTTTCGAGAATAAAGTCGAAATGTTTCGAGAATAAAGTCGAAATGTTTCGAGAATAAAGTCGAAATGTTTCGAGAATAAAGTCGAAATGTTTCGAGAATAAAGTCGAAATGTTACGAGAATAAAGTCGAAATGTTACGAGAATAAAGTCAAAATGTTTCGAGAATAAAGTCGAAATATTACGAGAATAAAGATTCTAGTTATAATATTTTGAGATAGGCTATTCTAGCCTTTTGTGCATGCAAATGGCCCGGATTGGGAGCACCGGGAGATATTCCAAAGTCTCAGCTTTCAAAATATGTCAGTTTTATGAAATACAAACAATATGTATTGCAATAATGTGTTTGTCAAGCGGCATGTGAGTCAATCATCTTTCCGATTACAATAACAAACTACGAGACATTATTTTCATTATAAATTAGGCTAAACTGATTTTTTTTTTCCATGCATTATGATGTTCCTTCACTTTTATATCTTGCTATAAACATGAAATAAAGAGCAAAAACACATTTATAATTTGTATTTCGTTATAAAACTGACAGAATTTGAAAGCTGAGCTGTGTGTAAAAGCAACAAAGCACAAAATTGTTGCGATTACTGGTTGGCTGGTGTGCTACAAATAATCAATGGAAGACATTAAATATTATGTCCTCATTTACAGTATTATACCATGAATAAAACAGTTTATGAATAGTCACTTAACGTTTACAGCAGAAAAGACAACAATATAACTTATGTTAACAAATTTGAGTCCACTTCAACCTTTAGAACGTTTTATTGCTGTTTAATTAAACAGGCTATGTGAGGAATGAAAGTTTGGACGCCACAGGCGTTTTTGCGGAGTAGGTGGTGGAATTTTCACAATAATTTAATGAATTGATTCATATAAATACAGCGATCTGTCACGCCACATTAAAGAGCTTGAAAATCACATTGTAAGACACATCATTTGTGTTTCGCTATAAAACTGATTTTGAAAGCTGAGACTTTATTTTATATTAAAAGCACTAAAAGCACAAAGCTTAAACTATTGCTATTGGGTGGCTGGCACACTACAAATAACGAATGCAATGTAAGACATGAAATATTATTTCCAAGCATACTGTGACTGTCCCCGCGAGTATGACACATGGTATGATTTCTGCTAATAATCCCACATATATTTGTAGTGTATTAAAAAAAGGGTTGCCTTAAAATTTTAAGTTGGCTCAACTTTTTTTTTTTACAGTGCACAAAAAACAAATAAATCAAAATACTTGCAGCATCAAATACAGCACTGCATACCTTTGAACTACTTTTTTGATGGTTTTTTTGGTATTGACTCCAAGATGCTTCAAGAAACCTACCTGCAAAGCTACAGTTCTTTAAAAAGTTTTAGCCACTTATTTTAAATGCTGTAAAATGAGGATTCTGTCAAAAATAATGTCATAAATAGCTTTTCTTTATCAATTAACTTCAATTAACTAAATTAAATCAACATTTGGTGTGACCTTTATTTGCGTTTAAAACAGCTCTTGCCCTAGGTGACATCTCTGTGTGGAGCACTGGCTGTTGTCAGACTCCTGGATTATTACAGTTAATGGAAATATGAATGTTTGGAAATGTAAAGTGATATTTCCTAATGACACACTACAGCAAAAGATTCAAATAACTGACTTAAAACCATTTTTAGCTGGTGAAAATACTACTGTTCTTATAATGTTGGCCACCACTGTATATTTTTGAGTACTGTAACTTAATTCATTTGAGTTCATAAAAAATATTTTCTTGATATTAAATAAATATAAAATCTAAATACATGTAGTTTATGTAGTTTAAACTTAACCAAATTAAATGAAAAAAAATTCAAATCCAAAAATCACACTAACATTTTTTTGCTTTTCAAATAAAGCAGCATCCATATAGTCTCAGTATTAGTAAATTACTGGTTTTATAGTGTATGAAAATAAACATCTTGAATATTCTGCCTCACATCACCTTTTGCATTTCACAGAGGTTTAATGCTAATTAATATTATTACATTAAATCATTTTCTGGTGCTACAGCACAATGAACATGGCAGGCATAAGACCTCTTAGTTGAAGCAAGCCATTATAAGACAGGCTTATGATGGCACATGTCCAATCATCTCTTTGGCTGATAGTTCAGAACGAGAGCTGATGATATAACAGTATGTTGATCAGCAGCTCATGCTCTCATCACCCAATGGAAGAGTGGAAGTCCATGTCCAATTAGCACACCATCGCCTGACAGTGAATTTAAAACTAATGAGCTAGTGTATGTTTTACAAAACTCTGTGTTGGATACTGGTTGTCTGTTTTTCTTGGTATAGCAATGAATACTCTGTTCCTGTGGTTGTTGGACCAGTTTAGTTTGTAAAAATGTCATCAGTTCTGTAGGCCTCTGTTCACACCTACTAGCCTCCCATTAAAGTTATAATAATAGCAGTAACAATAATGTCTTACTGGCAAATGTAGAAACACTATGTGTTGGAATAGGTTGCATATAGTCATCCAGAGTAACTACAAATGAGAAATTTATGAGGTGATTTAAGATCCAGTCGCACCCAAGATACCAGTTGGGTACACCGTGTCCACAGAAACATGGGCATTGCTATGGAAATGTAGGAAGGCCACATTCTGAGCAACATGTCACATGCGCATACACAACATCCATTCAGAGACTGAGGGACACCCTACACCACTCTGGAAATAAGTGGCCTGGGAGCAGAGCATACACTTAACATTCTTACTGAAAGCTGACGGGTCCCCTTTCCTTCCCCTCCCTGAGTAACAAGATTGCCTTCCCATAAAATTCACTCACACACACACAGTCAGCGGGAGAACATTTCAAAATAAAACACCACAAATGGTAGCTACACGAGCTAGCATGAATGCACACACGGAAAACACAATAAGTACATTTAGTTCCATTAGATACAAATGGAATTTGTGCATCCAGGGCAAAGCCCTGCATGCAGGAAGTGCTGAATCTAATAAAGATGTATTTCACACAGCATTTAACTTTTTTTTTCCCTTGCCAATACGACAGCAGTCTTTGACATTACACTGACACCTACTAAGCCTATTCTTTTTTTTCATGTGTAAAGGTATGAAAAAAATCATACCTTGCATTCAGCAAACCATATTAGAGTTTTGTATTTATAATAATAAATATAAACTTTTATACTATTATATTATAACTTGTGTAATAATAATAATTATTTCATAATAAAAATAAAAATAATTTATTAATAATAATAATAATAATAATATAAATATGTATTTGTACATTTCTACATGCAGTGTGCAAGTAATTTTTGTCCACATTAATTACATAATATAATATAACTAAGAAATTAATAGAAAGCAAACACTTAATGTCTGAAGAAGGAGAAGATTAAAAATTATTAATTATTATTATTAAGACATTAAGTGTGTAAATTATTATTACTGATAAAACTGATATTGAATGTAATATGTGACCTTGGACCACAAAACCAATCATAAGGGTAATTTTTTTATGTATGGTTTGTTAGGATAGAACAATATTTGGCCGAGATACAACTATTTGAAAATCTGGAATCTGAGGGTGCAAAAAAATCAAAATATTGAGAAAATGGCCTTTAAAGTTGTCCAAATGAAGTTATTAGCAATGGATATTATTAATAAAAAATTAAGTTTTGATATATTTAAGATAGGAAATTTACTAAATATCTTCATGGAACATGATCTTTACTTAATATCCTAATGAGTTTTGGCATAAAAGAAAAATCAATCATTTTGACCCATACAATGTATTGTTGGCTATTGCTACAAATACACCTGTGCTACTTATGACTGGTTTTGTGGTCCAGGGTCACATATGTGATTAACATTTTGAATTTGGTTACTGCTGCTGTACCTTATCCAAATGAAAATGTTCAACTGAAAACGTAAAGCTAAAACTGTTAAAGTACCAAAGTGAATACATGTTAGTGTGTTTGAATGTGTGTCTTACTTGCAGATGGCACAGACAAAGCAGCGCGGATGGTATGTCTTGCCCAGGGCGGACACAACTTCCCCTTCAATGAACTCTTCACAACTGAAGCAGCGGGTGCCATAGAGTCGCTGATAATCCAGAGTGCAGATAAACTCGCCCTGACGCACAAAAAAGCCTCCCTGAGCCAAATCACATCCACAAACTGCAGAAAAAAAAGAGAGAGACAGTTAATGCTACGTGTTCATCTTTAAATGATAACATAAAATTTCCAGAATGCAATATGTCATTCAAAGTCGTCACTTGAATGTGTGCAAAACCGGAAAAGTTCATTCTGGTGAGGATATATGGAGCAGAAACCTGTTGGTGCTTCCATTTACGATCACTAATAGTCAGTGCTCTAGTAAACAAATATCTAATATACAATATTATATATGATGTATACAATATTAATGGATATATAGGCCTAATCTAATATACAGACTTCATGGATTCACAGACAATAATGAAATAAAAGCTCATTTTGAATGACAAAAACTATGACGAAAATCTATTGACACTTTTGTCAACTAATAAAAATGAGACAAAAATGTTTGGGAGTGACAGTTTGGGAAGAGATCCAGTCAAAAGTCAAAAGTCTATGATTAATACTGAATCAAAATTTGCTGTCAAAATTAACACTTGTTTGTGCTTAATGGGTCTGAGGAATAAGTATGCGTATTACCCATAATGACATAATGACTACCCAAATCATGTGTTTGGGTGTGTGTCCATTTGTTTATGTGAGCAGAGTAATTGTTGTGTTTCTAATCAGCACACATGACGTGATCCAGGCACATGGAGACTGGAGACCGGGCAGGTGCATGGGTGGACAGGACAAAACAAAATGAAACACAACTTTCCTCTAATTTTCCCATCTCCCTCATAGACTCCCTCCATCTCTCCTCACTCTCTCTTTCCTTTTCTCACAGTCCTTTTTCCACTAAAACAGGAACCACATCAGGAACATAATACACACAGACACACTCCGATGACATCATTTTCAGGGCCGATCCATTTTCCACCTCCTCTGAGGTAAATGATAACTATGGAATTTCCTTCTCTCCCATGGGTTTTCTTTCTGTGTGTCAGTGCTGAGATATCTCATTCTGAATAATAGACAAAAACAACTGCACCTCTTTCTTCAGTTCTTATTTGTCTGCTTTTATAATTTTAACAGTAAAACACTCTAAAAATGTTATGGTAAAAAAAACTGTTAATTGGTTAACATTAAGCTTCCCTACTATATACCATAAAAAAAACAATGTAATACATCTAATGTAATTTTACAGTAAAATACTGTGCTGTTTTTAGAAACAAATAATAAGAACATGTCATTTTATACTTTACAGTGAAAAACAGTAAATTGACATTCCTAGAATTTCCTGTTTGACACTTCTCATTTTATGGTTTTCCATTTAAACATTTTTTTTTTTCCCTTTTACAGTTATATATCTTTGGGCAGTATGTTACATTTTATGTTGTTAACATGTATTGTATTATTTAATGTCATGTTCGTTACCGTGATTTTTTTATTTGTGTGCACCTTCTATATATTAGTTTTGGGGTTTTTTTTTTGCAAATTTGCTCCTGTAGTTTTTACAGTAAAATTCTGGCAACCACAGCTGAAGGTTTTTAACATGTTTAACAAACAAATACAAAAGAAATTTTGCCCTGTAAAATCCAAATATAAACATCTTTTTTGTCAGTACAGAAGGAAACACTCAATTCAAATTCAAAATCAAATCTGGACTATGCTGTCCATATTCATTTTACTGCTTTTTATTCTTACCGCAAGTCAACAATTGCCTAATTTTGTCTGTTTATTTTTAGTGAATAACAGGAGAAACATTTGAGAATAAGCTGACACAGAAAAAACATTTTGCTCTAAAAGAGCAGTAAAATTGTTACAATCCCAGTATATTATAGTATGCAACCTATTCTCTCCAAGTGCCTGACAGTTATCCACCTGCCTCTGTAAGATCCTATCTTGAATGACCTCACTTTGCTGTTACATAATAAGCTTTAGCACTCAGAAAACAGGCTCTCTCTCTTGCTCTCTTTCACACACACCCAAATGCACACTTATACTAATACGTGTACTAACTCCCGTGCTAGCACAACACAATGCATTCTAGTAATGTTCCTCTCTTAGTAAAAATCCAAACAATAACACAGGAAATGGCAGACATATTTTCCACAGCTGCTGAAGAATGATTGGTTGGCGACTGTGATGTGGAAGGTTAGCTAGGTTATAGGCATATGCGGTGTGACAATGTGTGAATTCTGTTCCAAATGAATCAAAACTTCCTCCTAAAAGCACAAACTGTCTTAAAGAGAGCTTGTAAGGTAAGATGGCAGCACACACCCAGAGCAAGACTGAAAACAACATTGAACTTCTTATTTCATCAAGCAAAATAGATTTTTAATAGAAGCCATGGATGCTTTATTTACATGAATTTGACCAATGATAGACATGCATCTTATTTTGGCCATTTTTAATATTATCCTAGTCAATTTCATAAGACACTTCAAAAAAAAAAATTAAACACTGTTGTTTTTTTTGTGCAGTGAAATTTGAACCTAATATATAAAATGTTCATATACAAAGATATATTTATACTTTGTGAAAAAAAACAATAAGTGTAATATATAAGGACACCATGTTTCAAAATTAACTACTGTATAAATAATTAAATTATGTTAAAGTAATATAAGCCAAATATAGCCAATTATAAAAAAGAATTATTATCTATTAAAATATTATATATGCTGTAGAATATTTTCTTCATATTAAGATGACAGTTGACATCTTTTACTCTCGTTTGCATATAAATTCCTAAAAAATTATTTTTTTTCAGTTACTAATTGGGCTGTCAATAGAGTAAAATAGTTGTGATTGATCTCATGATTTATTACCAATGTTTAGAAAGGAGAATTAAGTTATAATATCAAATGCCTGCTAAATTATTACATTAAACATTTATTTTAGATTATTATTTTTATTATGGTTTTTGCAGACATGAAGTACAAACAATAACAGACAAACAGACCCTTCATATAACAACAATCTGTGCAATGTGTAGAATGAAGCACAAAAATCAGACAAAAAAGGAGAATGACGGTATACAAGACCAACATATCATACCAAAAATAATTACATTAGTTAGAAAAAAAAAAAAAAAAGATTACTACCAATCTAAAATAAATGAATACATCATTGGTCCTTGTAGCTCAACAGAAAAGTAAAAACTGGTTCCCACATTTTGTCAAATTTTTCAGAGTTCCCAGAGATGGTATATCTGATTCTTTCAAGATGTAAAGTAGAAGTAAGTCCAGTTAACCAGTCAGAAAAGAGAGGCCTAACATTTTTCTTCCACAAAAGCAAAATAACTTTCTTAGCTACAATCATACCGTATTGGATAGGTAACCGTACCTTCGGGCTGAGAGACTCGAGCAAATCTGACCAACCAAGAATTGCTATCATTGGGTCGGGGAGTAAAACACAGTTATAGACCTTGGCAAAGAACTGGAATATTTCTATCCAAAAATTCTGAATTTGTACACAGAACCAGAAAAGATGTGCCAGGGTACCCTCAGCAACTTTACACTTGTCACACATAGGGGAGACGGAAGGATAGAATTTGCTGAGCTTTGTTTTAGAATAGTGAAGTCTGTGTAAAACCTTGTATTGAATAAGTTGATGTCTCGAATTTATAGAACATGAATAAACAGATAAAAGACATTTATCCCAGTCAGTCTCGGTAATCTGAATTCCTAAATCTTCTTCCCAAGCAGCTTTCAAATAAAGGGAGGAGAAGTTTATTTCGTCTTTAAAAGCATTAACGAATAAAGAGGTTAAACCCCTAGCATCTGGAGAATTTGAAAATAAATCAAACATTTTGCTTTCTAAAGACAAAACTGCAAAATCTGAGATATTTAAACGAACATAGTTCCGGACCTGAAGATATCGGAAAAAATGAGAAGGAGGAAGATTGAATCTCTCACTGAGCTGTGAAAAAAAGGCAAAAGACTTATTAATGTATAAATCTTTAACAATGAAAATTCCTTTGTCTTGCCATACTGGATGCATTAAACGCATCCAGTATCTCTTGAAGAGTAATGTCAGCATTTAACATTTCCTGGTCAGCCTCACTTATTTTTGGAAGAGGAAGCGAATGAAGAAAGTCTACAATAGCTTCTGAAGATACAGATGTCTTGGATTTGTACAAATCTGCATAAAATTCCATAAAGCGATTATTAATGTCCTTTGGATTAGTCAAACTTTTACCATCTTTATCAGCAATATTATGAATTGATCTACTAGCATACAAACCCCTTAACTGCTGAGCTAATAGTTTATCTGGTTTATCCCCAATCTCGAAATGTCTTTGTTTAATTTTTAACAACGTCTTGTTTACCTGATCCAAAGTAATCTTATTGTATTCATATTTAAGTGACATAATATCATTTAAGACACATGAGTCTGCGGTATCCCTATATAATTTTTCCAGTTGGGTAAGACGGGCATCTATCTCCACTAAGCGTTTTTGTCTGAGTTTCTTTGCTGTTGACTCATAAGAAATTATATGTCCCCTCATTACTACTTTAAAAGTTTCCCATAACACAGAGTCAGAAACATCACCTTTATCATTAATCTCAATAAATTCTGTCAAAGAGTCTGAAATATGCTGGCAAAATTTCACATCTGAAAGGAGGTAAGAATTAAATCTCCAATTATAACTTGGCTTTGCCCAACCAAAATCAAAAGATACTGTAACAGCGGAATGATCAGAGATCAGTATGTTATGGTATTTAGATGCAGAGACGTTAGGTAATAATTTAGAGTCTATAAAGAAATAATCTATTCTCGAATATGATTTATGGACATGAGAAAAGAAAGAGTACTCCTTATCAACAGGATGGTGTAGCCTCCATATATCAATAATATTCAATGACTCGGTCAGATGTTTAATGACTGATGTACAGTTAAGGGAAGGATCTGAACGAACAGGAAATTTATCCAAAACCGGATCCAATATGCAGTTAAAGTCGCCACCAACTATAAAGTGAGTATCGGTAAGAGACGGTAGAAAACTGAAAACCTTACGAAAAAAAGCCGGGTCGTCGTAATTAGGGGCATAGAGATTTAAAAAAGTAACATTTTTGGAAGCGATTAAGCCAGTGACAAGAATAATGACCGTTAGGGTCTGTTATTGTGTTTAAACACAACTGAATTACAAAACAATATTGCAACACCTCTGGCCCTACATGAAAAAGTGGATCGAAAAACCTGGGAAATCCAATTACATTTCAGGCGTTTCTGTGAACCATGTTTCATGTGTGTCTCTTGTAGGAAAATTATGTCAGCTGAAATGGAGCACAAATGTGAAAACACTTTAGCTCACTTCACCTGGCTATTCAAGCCATGCACATTCCAGCTTTCTAAAGTAATACCGCCCCCTTGTGATGAACTTATATTATGTGCCATTCTTCAAGGTACACAAATTGACAAAAACTGCAGTAACAAAATTGCGCAGATAAAAAGAAGAGTAAACAAAGATAAACAACAATAAACACAGACTACGTCCCCCCCACCCCATCCCAGCCGCCGCTTCCCCAAACCAAGCGGTATAAAACCCCCATATATACAGTGGAGCTGAGAAGTGACATAAAGAGCAGCAGTTTTACAAAAACAATAAAACAAAGCAAAAAAAAGGGAAAATGCCTAAGGCTGAACTGCACCTCAAATCCCTTTAGTTAAACATTTACATTATAAAAGAAAAAGACACAAGTTGGTCATCAAATAAAAAATACAATGAATGCTCTGTGTCACACATTATGCTCACAAGTAGATAAAGATGAAAAATTAACAAGCATGCAGATCAAACAGATCAGCATCAACTGTGGGAAAATACTCACATAGGTCCCACAGGCGGTAAAGAACAAAACACTTAGAAGTCATTAAGTCTTGCCCAACCTTTTACCTGCTAACACCCCATAGTTATGCAGACTACACAGAATTGTCCTCAACTGTGATAGAGTCAACAAAAGCTTGGGCCTTCTCAACGGAGTCAAAAACATGTTTAGATGAGTTGTGAGTCACGAGAAGGCGGGCAGGGAAGAGCAACCCATGACGAACATTAGCCTCCTTGAGCCTTTTCCTCACGTCGTTGAAAGCTTGGCGCTGCTTCAGAACCTCAGAGGTGAAGTCGGGGAAGATGAGAATGCGCGCTCCGTTGTACATCAGGGGCGAAGACAGCCGTGCAAGACGTAGAATCTTCTCTTTATCAGGATAGTGATGCAGTCTGGCCACCATCATCCGAGGACGGGATGGAGTGCGTTACCAGCGGGCCGTGCCGATGGGCTCGGTCAATCTTCAGAGGTTTTGAAAAGTTACTGGCGCCAAGGATGTGCACAAGGAAGTCAGCAACAAACTGAGTCGGGCGGCCCTCCTCCACTTTTTCGGGAAGACCGATGATCTTAATATTTTGCCGCCACGAGCGCCCTTCAAGATCATCCAATTTAGATGTCAGAGATTTGCATGTTTCAAACCAGTCACGGCAATGAGCCTCAAGTTCAGAAATACGGCCCTCATAATCTGCACTGGCCTTTTCGAGTTCCGTAACTCGTGAAGTAACTTCCGACAATGAGGCCAATGTCCGAGACAGCGTAGATTCCAAAGAGTCGAATTTTTCATTCATGGAGCAGTTCATTGATTTGATAGCCTCCATAACGTCAGCGAGATTAACAGGGTCTGTGGAGTTAGCGGCGGCCTGTGCGTCGTCTGACTGACAGGCACCCTGTTCACTTGCATCCTCAGCTGATTTGTCTCCTTTCTTTGATTTGGGCTTAGTCATGCCATTTGCGATGGTAATGAGCAAACTTTAACAATAAAATTATCAGTGAAAATAAGGTATTATCAAGGGAAATGAAGAGCACAAAAAAACACGTCTACTCCATGTGGAACTCACTAGCGCCCCCCTACATTAAACATTTATTATCTTAATTCATTGACTTTGTTTTTGTGGACCCCTCAGCATCCCATTGCAGTCCTGCCTCTGGACCCCAGTTTGAAAACCACTACTCTAAGCATACTTTTGCCCATCAAGTACTGAAGAACCCAAACCCTGCAATGATAAGAAGTCCTCAACACTGGGCACCACAGGGTGTGTCTTTCACCCTGTCGAGTATATTTAGCTCAGTTGCAGACAGAAAACAACACCTGAATAAGAGCAGCATGGAATGTCTGTGAGCAACACTGCTCTGATGATCACACACGAGCAGTCTTCACTCAGCTGAAAGTGTGCAAGTTATAATGTTAGTTATCATTTTGAAATCTAGAGGATGTTTTCATCCAAAACAGCAAATACCAGAACAATTCCAGGAACAGCCCTCCCTGGTGCTCCCTGGTGCTCCCTGGACACCCCATCAGCACCTTGGGAATGAACACTTTGGGTTCTTAAGCTCCCAAGAATGTCACACCTGCCATATGATGACTGAAGGTTATAGATACAGAAAAGAGCAGATAAATTAGAAAACATGGAGAGAAAAGAAAAAAAAAACAGCACAGCTAAGGGGGTTATACAAGTGGCACTAAAAAGAGGATGGGTTGGGCTAGGAGAAATGGAACATGGAAAAATGATGGTGGAGGAAGATAAGCAGACTATAGAATAGGGAAGGAGTGCAAACAAGAAAAAATGAGGGAGGGTGAACTGAGTAAGTCAACATGGAAACTGGAGGATCTTAATATTGGGCTCGAAATAAAATCTCTGGATCGCCATTCTCGACATGTCTGACTCTCTGAAACCTAAACTTTGCAATGCAACAAGAGCAAGTAAACAAGATTATAAAAAACGTGTTGGCGGGTGAAAGCAATTCCTTTACACATTACTCACCTGAGGCACTCTAAATCTAAGGGACACCTTTTGGAACAATCTCGGAAGCTATCGGTGAAAGGTCAGTGAATCTGCAGGGTTAAATCCCTTTCCTCAAGGCCAAAGAATTGCGAAAGCTAGCACCAGTGACGTATTTGGCAGGACTCACATCAACAGAGGGAAGCGTTTTATTCCTGTAGGGTAATATAACCCCTCTACACACTGTCTAAGCCAACACTAGCTAGCTCTAGAGTTCCAACTGAATTCTCTGGCAATCTAAAATGGCGCTAGAGTGCATGCTTTCAGGGAGTTGGCTGCCTGGAGAGGGTCTGCTGTTCCTCTACATAAGAGGGGTTGCAATTTCACATCAGGAGATCAAACTTTAAGCAACAATCCAGCAGACAGGCTACTGATGTCACATCTACCTTAGAATAAAATAAAACAAAAGTTGAACATGTCATATTGAGGTCTCTGTAGAGACATTCCATGAGATCACATAGATACGAGCAGCTTCAACAAAGCAAAAACTCACATTGTCTCACATCTATAATATAAGATGACCACCCACAAAGGTGGAGGCAAAGACCACTCAGGATAGGGAGACCACCACAGCCAAAAGCTGGCTGAGATGGCGACTACAGCAGAACAGAAGGCCACCATGACTGAGCAGGAGAACACCAGGGGTTACGGGAGGAGGAAGAGACCTAGGCTGTGCCAACTGAGCAGGGAACCTCCAGGGTTGAACAGAAGACCTCTGGGGATCTGCAGTCCATGGCAGAGCAGATGACCAGCATGGCAGAGTATGGCACCATGGCAGAGTTTAAGACCACCATAGAGCAAAGACAAGGAACCAAACAAACCCAGGGGTAGCCTCCATGGCTGTAACAGACCAGGCATAGATGGGCTCTGTGGTCATAATAGAATGGGAAGGTAACACAAGGAGTTCAGCGATGGCACTCCTAGCCATGATAGAGTGAGCAGGTAACTCAAGAAGTTCAGGAACGGTCCACATGGCAGTAAAGGGGTAGTCGGAGTCAGAGACAGCCCTTCTGGCCTTGAGGGTAAACATTGAGGAGTCAGGAATGGCCCTCCTGGCTGTGAAGGGGAACTCTGAGGAATCAGGGACGGTCCTCCTGGCCATAATGGGGAACTCTGAGGAGTCAGGGGCTGCACCTCTGGAGGAGCCACAGCAGACGCCACTGGCTCTGGGGATGTCGCAACAGATGTCACCGACTCTGGGGCAATCAGGGAAGTGTGTGTGGTCCAGATACACATAATGACAGTAGCTTTTACTGGAAGGGTTGATGACAAGGAAAGGACCTCCGGGACCACTTGGAACCACTGGGCTAGGGAGCTCTGAGACCACCGGACTTCGGACCTCCTGGCTAGAGAGCACTGGGACCACAGGATCAGGGAGTATTGTGACCACCAGACCAGGAAGGACTAAGGGGTCACCGAATTTGGCACCACCAGACTGAAGAGTGCTGAGACCACCAGATTTGGGACCACTAGACTCTGGACCAAATCGTAGCTCACAGTGTAGGGGGAGGAACTCAACAGTAATGCATAATCGAAGTACTGTTAATGTTGCATATACCTCCAGGCAAATATGATTTTATGGGCTAATTTTGGCCAAAATGGTCGGGTGCAGATGACTAATTAGAAAATAAGATAAAATGCAAAGCAATACAAAATACAAAGTACTTAGAAAGCGTGAGAGTATACTCTTTTTAAGGTCAATAAAGGCACTAAGTACAGCTACTGCCATTGGATTAGACAGTCTGCTAATGGACTGTGGGCAGTACTTTTGAGGTTGAGACTACCTCATCATAAACACAGTATCACAATATTGCATCCAGCAGATGATGCAGAAAACAACACTATTAAGTATCAACACACCTTTGGCAATGAACCTCGCATCAATGACCTGATGAACAGAAGAACTCCTGCATCATCACCTTCATTTGGCAGAGGATCACAAGCTCCAGCTGTGACATTCACCTTGAGAGTCCTGAGCTTTCACTGCACTACAGCACAGAGTGTTCTGTTCTACATGATGCTGAGTGTCGCTAATGACCTGCAATTAATCGATAACTAACACATGAGAGCAAATTAGTGTGCACTAGCATAATGAAGAAGGCATGGACATGTAACTACATGAAGCTGGCTGTCTACACAGCAGAGAAAATGGAATATGATAAGAAAACACATCTCTGAACAAGCACATACTGTAGACACTGCACATAAAAGGCCTGGGCTACTAGCCAGACAGAACTAGTGCACTGAATAGATACATAGCTTACACAACAGTAAAAAATATATACACATACATACATACATATATACAAAATAGATTAGGCTGACCACTCATCCAACAGAGCAAAGCGAAATGTGTTTAATTATGATCAATTATGGTTCATTATCCATTTTTAGCTATTACGACAATTAAACACCAATTAAGTGTCGAGATTTTTTTTGACACCGATCCAAAACTAAACACTTCATTTGACTTTTGTCAAACGAAGAAAGGGATTATATAGCATTTGTTGTTGCATTGTTGTGATGTTGTTTGCAATATGGCACCTTTTCCATATTGGATATTACTATAAATACAGTTGTATCACTTTAAACTTCATATTATCTTTTCATCTGAGGTCCAGTGAGTGTATAACCACTATATAAGTGGGTTAGTGGTATTAGTGTTAATGTGATACGTAGAATGTGCACTCCTGCAGGCCTTGAAAAGAGATCGCAAAAACAGAAACAAAATACCCACACCATTTTTACCATATTGTCTGATGTGAAATGCCATAACATGGATTGGCTTTAAATTACTGGAATGACCTATAATGTTAGACAACAATACTGTAATACCAGGATTTTTTAAAAATGTTTTTGAAAAATGTCTCAGTATAAACAGTAATATCATGAAATATTATTACAATTTAAAATGAAATATTTTTCTATTTTAATATATTTTAAAGTGTAATTTAGTCATGTGAATACACAGCTGAATTTTCAGCAATTACTGCAGTCTTCGGTGTCAGATGGTCCTTCAAAACAAAAATTATTCGTATATGCTGGTTTGGGGCTTTCTAAGTGTGTGTGTGTGTGTATATATATATATTACATTAAAATAAAAAACAGGTTACTAAACACATTTACTTGACTAGATTATTTATATGTTTTATATAAAACTATAGTGTATATAAATACTAAGTAACACTTTAGTACAGGGACCAATTCTCACTATTAACTAGTTTCTTATTAGCGTGCCTATTGTTAACATATTGGCTGTTCATTAGTTCATACAAAGCACATATTCTGCATGACCATATTATAAGCAGCAAATTAGGAGTTTGAGGCAAAACTTGTAGTTAATGGTTTAACTTAAAATAAAGTGTGACCATATAGTGAAAGTGACGTGACATACAGCCAAGTATGGTGACCCATACTCGGAATTCGTGCTCTGCATTTAACCCATCCAAAGTACACACACACACACGTACACACACACACACACCCGGAGCAGTGGGCAGCCTTTATGCTGCGGCGCCCGGGAAGCAGTTTGGGGTTCAGTGCCTTGCTCAAGGGCATCTCAGTCGTGGTATTGAGGGTGGAGAGAGCGCTGGACATTCATTCCCCCCACCTACAATTCCTGCTGGCCCGAGACTCGAACTCGTAACCTTTGGATCACGAGTCCAACTCTCTAACCGTTAGGCCACAACTTCCCCCTAAATATATACTATACACTAAACCAAATCCACCATTAAGATAATTATTTTTGTTTTATTTGATTTATTTATGAATCATTTATGAGGTTTTGTCAGATTGAGCTAATTTCTCTGGACAACTCTGACCTCCAAACTATGGTAACCATGTAAACTCCCAAACAGACACACACATAATCACACAACCAGAGCGCAATATACTTAATTAATTGTGTGCTACTGTATACAGCATGCAGTTTTATTTACAGATGAGTCAGCATCTGTAAATGAGCAGCAAAAAAATGCAGTTGCATCCTGCCTATTTGCTAGAGATATTCAATGATGTTTGAGTGAATCTCGGCTGATCATAATCCAATGTGGCAGATGGGATTACAGAATAATGTGTTCCTAAATCCAATGAAAATGTCAGAGAATGGGGGAAATCTATAGTTGTCATTTCACAGCATCCATGGATTCAATCCACCATTGTTGAGTTATTAGTGCTAAATTATGAATAGAAAGCCTCTGCAGCTAAATGTCCCCGATGAGCGCTACTAAAAGCGGAACTAAATAAAGTGTGTCATTTATTAATTCTGCTGAATCCTTCTGGATCTGTGGCGTTGTTATATAATTTCAGTGGTGGCTCAGTTGCAGTGGGAAACAGTTTGAAATGAGAAACTTGACATAGCCTTGAGCACACAAACATTGAGCTCTGTCCTTAAGAGGGAAACAATTTAATTTTGTATGTTAAATCAAACTTATTTAACTGGGAAATATGTACTTGGAGGTTTCAATGAAAAACTACTGAAACAACACTGAAATGACAACTAAACAAATCAAAAATTCAAGATAAAACAGAAGCAATATTATAGTCCATATTATGACACAGCCCATCTGTAAATATAAATTCTACACTACTGTATATAAAAAATTCCCTATATAACACAGAAAATTACATTAATCAACATATTTTTGAATTACAAAGCCAGTATGATGAAAATGTCCACGCATTCAAATGTGCATACGTACAGGCCTACAGAAAGCATATCACTTGCCAGACACACACTTATAAATATATGAGGCTCTTCATGTTTCAGATGTTGAACTCTGGTGCTGTCAAGACAGAGAAGAGAGAAGTGACACAGGCTGCCTCGGCAATAATACAAGGAATTTGTAGGTTCAGACTTTCTAAGAATCATTTCAACATTTTCTCAATATGAGGTATCAAGATTCAATACTTTACTCTGGTTGGTGTGTGTGTGTGTGTGTGTGTGTGTGTGTGTGTGTGTGGATAGTGTGTATCTGTGTGTTGATAAAAAAAAACTTCACTAGGGGATTCAGGCAAACAAAAGGCAGCTGTATTAGGGTGTTTTCAGTAGGGTGTAGGTCACACATTTTAGTAGGAGTAAACACACAAACAGAACATGTATATTTTAGAAGATCTTTGAATGGTTGATATTTGATACGTAATGCTTTACTAATATTGAGTTAGAGTTGAACAGATATCCCTCTCCAGTTACATTACATTTATAATTACTCCAATTTACATAAAACTATACACTAAGGGTATGTTCATGTCCATAATGCTATACATTAAAAAATATGTTCCTTTCTATTCAAACCTGCTGAGAAAAGCTGCATGTATATATTTTTTTATGCATATGTGTATTTTGATTGAATAATATATTTGAGCTCACATGTTTGGAACGAGCGTTGGGCGTGCTCAGTCCAGCCTTTATGGAGCAATGAAATCCCCACTGTGCAGAATAGCATTGCCATGTTGTCATGGTGTGCATGAAACAAATACAGGCAGTTTTACGATAAGTGAATTCCCCCACGTGTCACTGTCCTTCTCCAGACCTCCATACGAAGGCTCCAAAACATCTTAGAATGAAGCAATATCATCTGGTTTGTTTGATGTTTTACATAACAAATGAGTTGAAGGGGGTGTGACAGCACACTGAGTGCTGGAAAGACACACTCTCAAACACACTTCCTGTAAAAACAACACCCGCCCACATAACCAGTGTTCCTAGAATGACTCCTATAAAAGAAAAAACAATGAGGCACTGCATTTGTAATTGTTGATGTTGAAGAAATCATGTATGATTAATAATGTAAGTGCAAATTTGAAACAATTAAAGGCTTAGCAATTAAAGCTAGAAATACTGATATACCTTGCTTATCCAATTTTTCGCCGATATGCTTATGTAATTTTTATGAAGCATTTTGGATGAATAAAAATAAAAATCACTGTCTCACCACTGCTGACGCTAATGGGGTGAAAGGTGAAAGTCATGAAAGTCTTCTTTAATTTAGAAATAATTTTATGCAGATTCCTTATTTAATTCTGGAATTACTAATAATGAAACTCAAATACATTACAAAATTTTTAAAAATGCACTATAAGTATTTAACTCAACTCAACAGTAATGGTTACAATTAAAAATGGAAAATTCAACTGTATACACTAGTGTTTAAAAGTTGAAGGTTAGTAAAGTCTATTAATTCGATCAAAAACACAGAACAAGGAATATTGTGAAATATTATTACAGTTTAAAATAACTGTTTTCTATTTGAATATACTGTAAAATGTAATTTATTATTTAAAAGCTGAATTTTTAGCAGCGATCACACGTTTTCAGTATAACATGATCCTTCAGAAATCACTCTAATAGGCTGGTTTTGGTGCTCAAGAAGCATTTCTTACGCTCTTAGAAAAAAAGGTACAAAAGCTGTCACTGGGGCACTACCTTTTCAGAAGGTACACTTTTGTACCTTTTTTAAGTAAAATGTGCATATTAGTACCTTAGAGGTACATATTAGTACTTAAAATGTACATATTAGTACATTTTTAAAGGGGTAGTGTATTATTATCAATGTTGAAAAAAGTGGTGCAGATTAATATTTTGTGGAAACTGATACTTTTTTCTCCAAGATTCTTTAAAAGCACAGCAATAGAAATAGAACAGAAATCCTTTGTTACATCAAAATCTCTTTACTGTCATTTTTGATCAATTTAATACATCCTTGTTGAATAAAATGGTTGTGGATATCTGTGGATATCGTAAGAAAGATGTTGTCTTCACTCTCAACCCTAGTTCACTGTGTGATAAGACACATATAAAAAAGCATGACACATTGACTATTCAGAGAATACAAGCTTTTCTAAACACACACCCATCCACAAAATAATGGTGAATTGCATTTGTCTATTCTGTTTTACAAAACCAGCCTTAACAACTCTGTATTAAATCCATAATTATTTGTGGATAGCTTAAAGCAGTTACTTAAAACAACAAGAGTTAAGGGTGGGAGGTTATCAAAGAAAGTAAGAGCAGCAACTGTAATTTGACTAATGGCGTGCAGTAACCGCACTGACTGATGCTGTGAGGTAAGAATAAACGTGCTAAACTCTATTAAGAAGATCACATTGTCTCAACCCTGAGGTCACCTAGCAACCCCTGTCTGTATTCACAACATCATCAAGCTGAAAACAGCCGGTGCTGGGAGAAATGATCTTCCTTATGCATAACCAGACACACATACACAGACAGACAAAGCAAGAATCCACAGTGACCCATGTGTTTGGCTTAATTGGAGCTATTCTTGATGAAATCAGATCGCAAACAGATGAAACATCGTCACCTTAATAAACTTCCTCTCTACTCTATGGTTGTGGCAGACCGCTGTCACAACAATATGCACTCCACTCTCCCCATTCATGGAGAACGATAGAGTTTGTTAATGTAAAAGCAGTGTAAAATACCTAGAGGTTTTCATCACATTTGTTTTGTGTTCAGGTTCTAGAAGCTGTACATTCAAAGCGCCTTTCAAGATTCCTTTAGGGTAAAAGCCATTATATAACTGTCTGAAAACTGCCACACAATAATAGTATATAGATGGATTGAGTGGTGTCATGATTGACGTGTTACCTTTGCAGACAAAGCACTTGATATGGAAGTGTTTGTTCTGCACCCGGAGCACTTCGCCTTTGCAGGGCTTGCCACAGTTTTGACACGGGACGGGGCCGCTCTGCCGCTGTCCCTTCTGCTGCTCCAGGGGACTGTGAACAGCCTGCTGGTGAAATGCTGTGGAGACACAGTGAGAAAAAAAATTGGCTGAAAAGTATATACATCCCCAAATACAGCATCAACTGACAACTGAAACGCTTAGGAATCAGTCAACAACCTATACTAATCTAACCTGACCACATTAATCTGAATATTTGGGGGAACGTATGCTATTGCAAATTTAGACACTGAATAGTCAATATTAAAAACATGTAATTATTTTGAATACATTAAATATATAATTATTTTTTATTATTATTCTTTAAAGTATGTCTATTAATTATATTTATTAATCTAAATGTTAATTATTTTTATTAATTTATTTTTTTTTAGGTGTAACAATAATATAATATATTACTTTGAAAAGTAAATTCTGGAGTTATCTACATCATCTCGTTGTCATAAATATTTTGACATCTGAGAATGTCATCAAAGCCTTCAGTTTACTTTAAAATAATAATAATAATAATTTGCCATGAATCTTTAAACTCTGGGTAAACCAGCGTAGCTTTGGTAACTAAAACGAATAAAAATAAAATTAAATTAAATTAATTAATTAAAATCAGGTGGAAAGCTTTGAAAAAAAATTTAATAAAAGTGAACAAATAACTGAAATAAATAATAAAAGTTGAAGTACTAAAATTACTAAAAATAAAAAAGCTAAATAGAAAAAACGAATAAAAGTGACAACATGACATAAACGTTACTAAAACCTAAACTAATATTAAAATTAAAACTAAACAACAAAAGCTAACTTTAAAAATTTAAACAGTTCTATAATAGCATATTCTTTAAAATATTTTTATTATTTTTCTAATTTTTTAACAATAATGTAGCATGTAAATGTGTTACTTTTAAATGTATATCCTGAAGTTGTCTACATCATATTCTTGTTGTGAATTTTTACGGTTTACTTAAAAAAAAAAAAAAAGTGGCCACACAAAAAGAGAATGGATTAATGGATTAATATCATGGGAATGCATTCTTGTTTTTTTCCCCCTGCAGATCATGAGCGGGGATCCATACTAAAATATTACATGACCTTGTACCCTCTCACACCATTGTTCACGGATAATCACCGGAACAGTAAAGATGAGTTTGCAGTAGACATGGATGACGTCAGGGCTCTGCTCTCCTTTGTAAATTTTTAAGCTGTCGTTAGCGTCTGTCTGGCACCCAATATTCACACCTACTCCATTACAAAGGCGTGTAAACTCAAACAAACAATTTAATACAGTCCAACACACAGCTAGAGAAAGACCTTCAACCTCTTGTTTTAAAAGGGCGTGTAGCAAAACTGGTTCTGTTGGATGTCCTATTCCATTCTGCAGTGGGATTTTCACAACAGGTGTTCACTTTGTGAAGTCTAAGGGATAAATGGCTACAGAGAAATGTGTTTTTGCTTGTTCTCAGAGACGAAAACCAGTATTTGTCCCTCATTTGTTGAGAAGTTTGTAAGAGCTGCTGGTTTCAGCTTGCTCACACAGACTTACTGAGCCTTTGACTCTAATTAGATAGAAGTGCTTTGGGAGGAAACAACAGAAATCACTGAATGTGTGATTGTTTGTTTGTGTGTGTTTGACTGCATTTGTCATATCACGGGGAAAGACAACCTATCTGCCAAGTCATAATAGTGGTCAGCTGATGATCAAATTTTATTAAAGATTATCAAGACAAAACATTTTTTTGGGGGGGGGATTAACTTGCATGGATTAATTGTTAACCTTAACCTCTTAAGACCCGAGAAAAAAGTTTTAGGAAAAAATTAGTTTTTTTTCATGTCTTTAAATTGTTTAGAGCATTTAGAATAATGTTAAAAAAAAAAAAATTAAAAATGATATTTCATTCATAAGTTATGCTATGTCCTCGGTTGAGGACATCGGGACTCAATTTCTTTGAAAAACTAAAAAGACATGAATGAACATGCATGGGCAAAAACAATTGATTTTTTAAATCACCAATACATTTTTAGTTTAAGATTATTATTTTTTTTACCAAACTTTGTATAAAGATGATTCTCAACTATGTTATAACAGAATGATTCGATATACCTTTTTTCTTTCTGCAAAATGTGTG
>JAFVLL020001266.1:0-14189 GCA_021397915.2 Tor tambroides
GGGATCGATGATACGGTGATTGATCGTTTAATTGCGGTCCTCCTTGGCTGCTCGGACAGGCAGTCGTTCGCCGAGAAGTCAATGTGTTTTTCTCTTTTTCTTTTTTTTTTCCGGGCTGCTTGGGCCGTGCTGAGGCCAGGAACCGGAGGACAGATAATCTATTTGTGCTAATTTCGAGATTCGCCCCACACCCCCCACCCCTTCCTGAATAAGTCATTCTGCTCTGTATCTTCCTCTTGCCATCTCATGTGCTGCGCTCGGCACTTCAGCTCTTCCACATCAGCACATTTCATTGGTCCGGTCATCTGATGTTTCAGCAGTCTTCTGTTCCACATGCTCTTTCACCACAAAACTTAATCTAATCATGTTATAACCTCCCGGCCTCAGATGATTGCAATCCGATTTGCATTTCTCTGATTTTATTTAAAGTGTTTGATTTTGTGCTATTGTTACAGAAATGGAAGAATTCCAGTGCAACTTTTTATATCGGTTGATATGGACACCGATTTAGATATATTCCATTTGACCTCTTAACACCATTGACACATCAGGAAGCTGCTGCCCAGGCAGTTAATCTGAGACTGTGTGTGTGTGTTTCTACTGTGAGAAACAGAATCAGAGCACAAGAGATCCAAATGATGAAGTGTAATTACACACCCAATTGATTCTGGCACCTCATTCATCATCCAGTCATCATGTTATTCACAAATGCCGTTTCCAGGCGTCAACTGAGCTAAGAAAACAATTTAATATGTAAAAATACACACTTGACCCTGCAGATACATAGTTTTTGTCACTACATCCCTTGAGCCAACTCAAGAAATGTCCAGCTTATTTTCTCAGCCTTCCAGAATTCACAGTCATCTCTCTCACTGCTTTCTTCTGCTCCCTCTCACTCATAAGAGTGCATTAGCTGACTTCTCCTTTCAACGATTTGGGAATTAAACGAAATGCAGGTGAAGGATTAATTCCCGCAATTCCTCAGAGTTACTCTGCTCTCCCCATGATTGATGAGCGCATTTAGTCGTTCAGTTCTTTGCATATGCTTATCCCTGTCCACATCTGCCTAAATGCTGACCTTGATTTTGAAGACAACTACCACTTTTCAGCGCTCCTCATACATGTTTTCTAAAGAGTTTTCATGTAGATGCTTGTTAGAACCATTTTAAGAATATAAAACGTTTATAAAAAGAAAATTATTGAAACATTAAAAACAAGAACGATAATAAAATGAAGTAAATAGTTTGTTTGCTTTTTTTGTTCTTGCAAAAACCTAATAGTATCTTTTTGTGACTCATCTTCTCCGTTGTTCTTAAGCAGGCAGTTGTAGTTCTCAGAATGAATGAACAGCAGACAGGTAGCATCACTCAAGGTAATGGAAGGTGACACCTGGCTTGTCAGCCCTTTATCATTAGACCTGCAGAAGCTCGTTTAAAGCATCTTAACAAGCCACAAAACAGAAACACTGACACTCCTGCAGTCCAGAAAATCTCTCAGTTAATCTATTTGTTTTGCTTTCGCATCTCTTCTCCCTGTCTCTGCCCGACCTGTGCTCTCTCTTTAACTTATTTACGGATAACAGATCTGCTTGTTGGTGTTTCACAGCCTGTGGTTTTCACCAGCTTTCATACAAAGAGCTTCACATATTGCCCAGAATTTCCTGTCTGAGCACATGGGGCTCACTGTTCTGTCTCTCTCCACCATTGCCTCGCCATAATAAGATACCCACTGCTTTGAGAGTTCCCCAAGCAGAGCACCTGCAGTCCGTAGAGGTAGAAAAAATGAGGAATAGAAGGAGGGAGCGCAGAGAAGAAGGGTTGTGCGGCAAAACAGAAGCAGAAAGCGCCGTATCTGGGTAGCCCAGCTGCCAGGTCCCAGATGTGTGTGTGTGTGTGTGTGTCTGTCTGTGTGTGTGTCTGTGTGTGTGCGTGCGTGCGCGCATGTGTGTGTGTCATGCTGGGCTGATGCGTGACTGCCATGCTTGGTCAGAATTGAAAGGGGTAGGGCTAATCTATCTCTGTTCCATGTGAATCATTCTGCAGTTCACATGTTTAATTAGTTCCTGTAAAAAAAAAAATTAAAAATGCTGGCGTGCTCTTTGTTTGTCAGGCCAATTGATTTTATGAATTATAAAGGAGCAATTTATGATGGCAAACTAAACTCAGTCAACACCCTGGAGGAAACGTCCATCAAATACCACCATTTTGTTGTGATATTTAAGAACTTAAGAGAGCGGGCATCTGTCATCTGGTCAGTTTGGCATTCATTTATTGAATGCATATTAGGTTCGCCATGATAAAAGAAAATATAGTAGTTGATACCAATTTTCTGCAGAGAAATTGATCTTAATATTAATTTTAATTAACTGCAACCTAATATTTAACTTATATGTTTTATTTATATTATCATGATAGCATTAATAGTCAAAATAGTCATCAAAAGTTATGTTTTTTTAAGTTTATATACATATACATATATATATATATATATATATATATATATGTGTGTGTGTGTGTGTGTGTATACATGTGTGTGCGTATGTGTGTGTGTGTGTGTGTGTGTGTGTGTGTATATATATATATATATATATATACAGTCGTGGTCAGAATTATTGGCACCCTTGGTAAATATGATCAAAGAAAACCTGCATTATTAATCCTTTTGATCTTTTAATTAAAAAAAATAGCAAAAATCTAACCTTTCATTGAGCTAAAACAATTGAAAATGGGGGAAAATCTCATTATGAAATAAATGAAATTCTTATGAGTAAAATATCTCTGAAGTGTATTCCCATTCATATTCACAATTTTGAACATGAAATTATCCAGCCATGGCTTCCTGTTTCACAGAAATATAAATAGGAGGGAAAACAAAGCCCAAATTCCCTTAATCATCCATCACAATGAGAAAAACCAAAGAATATATTTCTGATGTGCAGCAAAAGATAATTGAGCTTCACAAATTAGTGAAGTGGCTATAAGAAAAGAGCTAGAGCAGTGAAAATTCCCATTCCCACCATCAGGGCAATAATTAAGAATTTCCAATCAACATAAAATGTTAAGAAACTGCCTGGAAGAGGACGTGTGTCTATATCGTCCTAATGCACGGTGAGAAGGAGAGTTTGAGTGGCTAAAGACTCTCCAAGGACCACAGCTGGAGAATTGCAGAAAATAGTTGAGTCTCTGGGTCAGAAAACCTTAAAAAAATTGTCAAACATCACCTACATCACCACATGTTTTTTGGTAGGGTTTCAAGAAGAATTCTCCTAGCTCATCCAAAAACAAACTCCAGCATATTCAGTTATCAGACACGACTGGAACTTCAAATGGGACTGGCTTCTATGTCAGATGAAACTAAAAAATGAGCTTTTTAGCAGCAAACACTCAAGATGTGTTTGGTGAACACAGGGATAAAAAGTACCTCATGTGTACAATGAAATATACTGCTGTATTTTTAATGTTATGGGCCTATATTTCTGCTGGAGGTCCTGGACATCTTGTTTAGACATATGGCATCATGGACTCTATCAAATACCAACAGATAAAAAATCAGTAAGTGACTGACTCTGTTAGAAATCTTATAATGGGCCATGTTTGGATCTTCCAACTGTACAATAATCCAAACACAAACCTCAAAAACAACACAAAAATGGGTCACTGAGCACAAAACCAAGCTTCTTCTATGGCCATTTCAGTTCCCTGACCTGCACCCTATAGAAAATGAGTGGGGTGAACTGAAGAGAAGAAGCACCATCATGGAGCTGTGAATCTGAAGGATCTGGAGAGATTCTGGATGAAGAAATGGTCTCTGGTCTCTTGTCAGGTATTCTCTAACCTCATCAGGCATTATAGGAGAAAATTTAGAGCTGTTAAACTGGCAAATGGAGGTTTCAAAAAGTATTGAATAAAAGGGTGCCGTTAATTGTGGCCAATGTGTATTAGAGAAAAACATTTATTTCATGATATTTCCTCTCATTTTAAATTCTTATTCTCCTACGAATGGTTAGATTTTTGTGAATTTTTTAAATAAAAGCTCAAAAGGATTAACAAAGCAGATTAATTTTCACAACCTTCTTTGATCATATTTACCAAGGGTGCCAATAATTCTGACCACGACTGTGTGTGTATATATATATATATATATATATATATATATATATACACATATATATACATATATATATATATATATATATATATATATATATATTTTTTTTTTTTTTTTTTAAACATTTGACCGCCGCATGTACTGTAACCTCAACTTTGTGAAACAAGCACAGGCAAATACTTGTGGGTGTCAGAAGGAGCCACTGACACTGCAGGTATTGTTTTATATATGGAACACTCTATCTAGGCAGCAACTAAAGAAAATGTTTATTTTAAAGAAAAAAAACTATAATTATATTGAAATAATTGTATTTATACTTGTAAGCACTGAAGGACATGTTGATGATAATGATACTGTATTTATAATAAATATTTATCTCTTTTTTCATTGAGCATGTCAGTGAATTCTGGTTGTCTAGGTAAATAGGTAAATAGCTTACTAGGTTGTGGAACAGAGCTGATGTAATTAAATGATATGAAAATGACATGTTGCTTTGAGCACTTTTGTTTGTGTTTAATTGTAAAGTCTGTCAGTGTTGTGACTCGGGTGGTTTCTCCTTCACTTGTTTCACAGAAGGTGAAGTTTTGGTTCATGCATGAATAAACACACGCATCCACCACTGATTTAAAATATGTATTTGAAAGTCCATCAAAAAGCAAGCTCATGAGACTGAGTGTTGTCCTCATTAAATTTGTAAAAAAAAAAACTCTACCCAACATTTTGTGGTTGCTTTCCAGATTTGTCAGACCTGAGCTACCAGCAGTCTAGTAAACATGCTGATAATTATTTCACCTGTTTGACATTAAGTAAGAAGAACGGCTGAACCACTCTGACTTATCAATAATGTAGCAGCCATCCAGTGACTGGGAAATGCATTCTGCTCTCCAGAAGAGAATGTTGTGTCTTTTGGGACTCTGCTGACTGACTGAGAACTGTGTTAATGATAACATGCTGAACGTCTGGATGCCTCTAGACACCCTTACTGATTACCAGCGACTGCCTGATCCAGCACATTCAGTCAAAGGAGAGACAGACCATAGCCTAGAGGGTGTTAGCAAACCAGTCTGCCTATATTGTAAACTCTTTGACCCTTCTTAAACAATATCCTCTGTTTAGACTGAAGAGAGACATTTATTTTAAAAGGGCCAAATCCTAGCAAGAGTTGTTTTTTTTCCTCCTAATGCTCCAGTTCGCCTAGATGCTTAGTGGAAAATCAACATTAAACATTATATTAATATAATATTGATATGTTGTTAAACATGCATTCTCTATAGAAACGAGGTGTAACAGATGCTGTGCAGTCATAGTGCAGCTACTCATTTCACATGCGATTAAAAATATATCTCAAAATCAAAAGGGTGACTTTTTTTGCAGTTGTTTTAAAAATAAAAACCTGCTGCTGTTTCATTTAAAAAGGGATTCAAAAGAGAAGTGTTGACAACATCAAATACTAAGATTAATTAAAACAAGCAGACATGTGAAAGGTGCTGTATTTTTTTAACGTTCCCCAGCAATTTGCAAATCAGAGGGCCAGTGTGTTTACAAGCACAAATGTAGCACATGTCGACTTTGAAATCAGTCATTTCATGTGCACATTAAATGCAGCTGATGTGACCATTGATTCATGTGTATTTTGTGAAAGTGCCTTGGGAATTAGTGTGAATATTTCTTGAGCATCAGTGTGTGTGTGTGAGTCTGAATCACTGTTTAGATGCACATTTCTCTCACACGGACACAAAGACGCCTTCCTCCCAAGCAGAGCTGATTTGCATTCCACTCACTCGTACCGTCTCTGTCTGTGTCTCTCTCTTTATCTCTCTCTGACCTGATCACTCACAGATGGCACAGCCCTTATTCTGTTCCTCCTCCTTTACAGAGCGCTCAGCAAAGGAACATGTGTGCAATCACAACACAAATGGATTAATTATGTTTCAGTGAAGAAAACCTCAGTGAATTCATTGTATACAAACTTAGTGTGAAAAATCAACACATGCAGACAGACGTCCCTTGCCACAGACATGTGCAAATTCACATGCACACAAGCGCATGCATGCACGTACATGTATACACAGCTTAGCACCATAAGCAGGGCTGATACTGAGGTGATGGGAGGATTTTTACAGCGCAAAGCCACAGTGTTACCCTGGAAAGGCTGATCCCATTTAGAGGTTCCAACAAAATCCCTATCCCATTCAGAGCCATTGACTGGAATAAAGCTATTAGCCTTCCTTCAGATTAGCACTGTAACACAAGAATTATTATGTTAATGTGTCAAAATCAGGGTTAAGTTTATGTCATTCTTTCTGAAAAGGAAAGTTTTGACTGTCATTAGTCAATATCTTGCTCTGTACAAAGTCCACCTTAAATGTTAAGGCGCTTGATTTTATCTGGGCTCATTCATGAAACATGAAAAGGATGAATTTTTCAAAATGATAGTTGGTGCAAAAAAACTATTTGTCTGCAAGCCTAACAATTTCATTAAATGAGTTTTGTTTTATTCTGTTTTGCATTTATGAAATATACTGGAGCCAACCCTGAGAAGGGAACTGAGACGTTCCCCCTGCACGTAACAGTGTTATTTTAGCATCAGTGAGATACTATTATAGTTTTTGCTAAAATTTTTAATTAGATATTATTTTTATATTTTCTGGTTTCATTTTTTTTTAATTTTAGTTAAGATTTTAGTCATTTTTGTCATTTTTATTTATTATTTTTGTTGTTTTAAATTATGTGTACATATACTTAATAAAAAAACAAACAAAAAAAACTTAAATATATATTAGTTATAGTTATAGTTATTTTAAAGTCCTCCGTAGTCAAAAATTGTATCCCTTAAAAGTCATCTTTGATCATCAAAATGACATATTGAAATGTTTTTTTTTTTTATAATTATTCTTATAATTTTCTCATGCCTTAAAATAGCTTGAATGCAACTCTACACCCTTGCCACATTTATTGGATCTATGAATATGCAAATTAGCCCCGCCTCCACTCAGTCACACCAGCCAGGGCCTCCTGATACATGAGTAGCATAATGACTGATAAAACTATGTTTTTACTAGCGGACAGCTAGAGTGGATACTGTAACATTCGTTACTTACTTGACGATGTTTTGTCCTCAAAGTGCCTTGAAGCTTTTGTGATTCCAATTCGCACCCACGAGCGCACGCGTGTGAAGTGCAGACGCTGCTGCGGGAGAGCTGGGTCTGACTCCGGGCTACTTTTACACTGTTGCCGCGGGTTATTATTCAAGTTGGCGGTTCTAAATTCACGTTAAACCACTGTTTCATGGTTTTTTTGCGCTATTTTATTTTTGGTTTTGTTCTGGTAATCCTATTGGTATATTTTGCATGCGATCTCTATAGTTTATACTGGATTAACCTGCTGCCTTCACACTAGAATCAATCCCTTGATGTGATTGGTTGTTGAATTTTGTGACGTAGCAAAAAAAAGGCTGTTTTAAACTGCGTTTTTGAGACAGCCTATGGGAAACTACAGTTTTAAGGAGAAAATACTCAGCAATGGTGTTGATTAATGGATTGGCACTTGGTTTGTCTAAAAGCAAATTAAAAACACCACATAGACAAATAAACAGCATAACAAACTTGATTTTCACTACAGGGGGACCTTAATACATCAAGATAAACTAAATGAAATGTTTATAAACTGAATAAATAAGTTTACATTTTTTATTTTTTATTTTATTTTGGTCAAAATTAATTACTTAATTAGTTTATTTATTTTTTATTATTGTTGTTGTTGTTGTTGTTGTTGTTGTTGTTATAGTTTTAGGTAACTCTCATACCTGTATTTCACATAATTTCACATACCGGTATTTCATGGGAGGGGATTATTCTAATTGTGAATTCCCTAGGAATGATTGGAATTCATGAACATACACGTTTAACTATCAAAGTGTTTGAGTTTTTTGAAAAGGTCCATTTTATGCACACACTCAAAAAAATATTTTAACTTATTTAAAAAAAAAAAAAAAGAATACTTTAACTTAGTTTAAAACTCAAAAAACATATTCTTCGACATCATAACTGAACATTAAACACTAACTAGCCTAGTCTTTATCTTTACTGAAAATACATAAAATTACACTTGATTTCAACATTTACTTTCCTAATGCAGTCCCATGCAAAGCATGCTGGGAACTACACATCCACTGCCCAGTTAGTTATGAAATTACAAACAACATAATGAATTGAAGTTGTGACAAAATGTTCAAGATTGTTTTGCTTCAGCTCATTTTAAGTAATTTGAACAAACAACAAAAATGAATTTTTTGGAGTGCATATTTCACTGTATTTACTCATAGGAAAGTTTCATGAATAAGGCAATATTGTGTTTACAAAAACTGTAAGAGCAGAGTTTTGAAATAATTTCCACCCTTTCCTTTTTTTATTTTAGTTGACAGCATCTGTATTCATAGGCATGCATGACCTATTTAATTACTAAGAAGGGAAGGTCTGGTCACTCATAATATGACTGTTGACGGATATCTATGAGTAATCCCCTTACTGACCTCACCTTCACTCAACATCTCTGCCTCTGATAACCCCACACCCCCCTCACACATACACATAACATTTGAGTATGTCACCCTGATTTAGATTACAGTGATGTTTCTTTCAATCAGCTATGCGTGGGAAGCTTTTACATTCGTTCTGAACATCTATTCTGTCTAAAGGCGCTTTAGCTAAGAATTTATGAGATGCTTACATCCAATATTTCTCACCTCACTCTGGGCTGATGCCTGTTGTACGGGACAGATGAAGACGCAAAGCGCCGTATGATTCCGATCGCGGACTGCCCTCTGACCCTGGGCACATCTGTGCGGTTCAGGCCGCCTCTGATGATGGATTAAGAGTCTTTAATCAGAGCGTCTGGGGAGAACTTGGCAATCTGAGCCAGGCCAATTCACCAGCCCCATACAGCCATGCATCATTACAACACAGATATCCTCCGACCTCCCCTCACCCGCCTCCCTCAGACCCGACACACTAAGATTTAAATACATCCCTCATCGAAGAAGGTCACGAACCCTTGTTTTTCCAGAATGATAATACCAAAACACAAGGTATTTGCTGCAGTGGTGTGAAAGGGATGGGAAGCAAGACAACAGATTGGCTGTGTAAAGCCAGATTCGTGAGTTTTGCTTAAAACGAATTCCCGCAGCGATACTCCATCAGAGAGAGCCATGTCGTCTGCATGGTCATGGCTGGCGTGTGTTGAGCTCGGCTGTCAGGCTTATAAGGGCTTTTCCGGTGCTTGCGCTGTGAGATGCTTTGTAAACTGTAGTGGGGATCTGCAGATGAGTAGGCATTTATTTATTTTTGTCTTTGCGTTTTTCAGTGGTTTCAATGACTCTTTTCCCAACAAATTAAGTACATTTTTAAGAAACACCGATTATTGTCAGACTTGTAGAGTGGTTTTACCCATCATACAATACAAAATTACATTTAAAATGATCTCAATTTAATTCCTGAATTTGAATTAAGGTAGCAAATTTGAATGTAGTGAAGATACATAGATAGATTGCATTGTGTTAAGATATAAGACATATCTTATTACAAAAATCTATATTTATTTATATATTTAAGATATATTTTAACATATTTAATCAATTAACTTTTGTGGACCAGGGTGGAGGAACACTTAATTTCCTGAAATGCATTATCTGTGTTCTATTTCTTTGAATTGCAATTCAATAAATTCCACTTCCAGTGCTGTATGATACCTTCATCATTATCAGTTTTATTTAAACGTATTTTGATTAGGTATGCTGCTTTTACATATGCTACATTTTAGCTTCTCAATCTTATTTGAAAGAGCTAGAATGAAAAACACTTTGGTACTGGTAAAGGTATGCTCAAGGAGAAATGAAGGAATATTTTGGCTTCATTTTAGCAGAATCTCCTTGACATTTATCTCACAACTCTCCCCAGAGTCTGCCTTTATTATCACCAATACAATACACAAGTTTCATACAGATTTATACAGCAGCCTGTTGATTTATCATTTTTATTAAACTCGTTTCTTTTGATCAAGCACCTTCATACTTTTATATGTCTTTTTTACTTGTCAAATGTCATGTATATTTTACATGAGCTATACTAGAACAAAATAAACCTGTCTGTCGAGTAGAAATTTTGAAATTCCCAGATTCTTTTTGGGTTAAATTTAATGCAGCATTAGCCCAGAATAGATTTGGCCTCTCCAGTTTTTCTAGCTTTTCTTTATCTTGTGATTAGTTCACTGACCCCTGAATAATATGAATGTCTTGGGGCTTACATTAACAATCTGTAATAGCTTGTGACTGTTGCACAAAACAAAAGTGGGACAACTAAATGTTCTTTAAATTGTTAAATGAATTGTAGATACAGTGTTGTAATTTCAGTGGCAATGTTTGGCTTTAGGGTCATTCAGATTTATTCCAATTTAGCTCCTCACTGCATCCTGCTAACATTGTTGTTTAGCAAATGTGAAACTCTGATAATTGTGAGCCTAGAGCCGTAGACAACATCCACAGTCCTCTTTTTAGAGTAAAGAATATCCATTAAATATCCACCAAAGCCACTTGAATTGTCATGTTTGTAGCTCATTAGCAGTTGAGTGAGAGGGTTAATGTGGTGCAGGTTGTTACCAACTGTTTTTAGTAAGAATTGTTACATCTAGTTGAACTCAGAGGAGTCTGTTGGTTTCTCAGATGGTCGTCTTCGGCTCCCCAAAGCATTAAGCTGTCCCTGAATGTAACTTCTCTGGCTGTCAAGTCCATGCAGTTTAGCAAAAAGCAATAGTTGCACAGATCTGTCTCAGAGAGATTGCACTCACTTCTCACTTCCTGTGCTGTTCTGCGGAGCAATTGTCTGTGTTTGTCAGGAAGCAATTAGAGTCAGCACACAAGATGCCCTGTTTCATTTATCTCAGATTCAGAGTGAGGTACGGTACTCAGGCCTCACCTTGTCAGCCTATGACATGCTGCTGCTCACAGCCAATCACAAAGAGTCAGAACTGGCTGAAGTAATCACTTTACAGTAGTTGGAGAAGTAAACACTTTACAGAGAAGGGAAAATTTGTCTGATACATGCTGTGGAGAGACATAAAAAAAATACAAAGCAAGTGAAGGGAAGTAAAGTATACGGAAAAGGGTGATGTGGAAGTAAACCAAAATCTGGAAGATACCTTAAAGGAACAGTCATCATTTACTCACCCTTATGTGATTGCAAACCTGTACAATCTTCTTTCTTCTGTGGAACACAAATAAGGGTATTTTTAAGGACATTTGATTGTTTGAACATTTTGAAAATGATTTTGGACTGTTTTTGCTTATTGACTTTCATTATTGACAGAAGAAAACCTGCAGGTTTTGGAATGACATGAGGTTGAGTAAAAGATGATAATTTTTTCTCACCTCAGAAATTCACTTCTTTCATTGTGGTTGATGTCTACATCCAGTTTGAAGCTTGTTTTTCAGAGACACGCAGACAGCAGATGGCCAAGTAGATCAGGACTGAAAGAAACAAAGGTATCTAAGAACCTGGCATCCTAAAAAGTGAAGTCAGAGCAGGGTTCTTTTAAATATTTTGCGAAACTTTTTTGAACCAACTTTCTATCTAAAATAAGGGAAAGCCTACAGCATTGAATCAACTACAAAAAGAAAACAGTCAGGCAAACCCCAAAACCTCAAACCCATCATCAAAATTCAGACAACATCTTCAACAAAATTACTGATGGATAGTAAAAAGTAAAGATAAACGACAGAATTGTAACACTGTGCTGGCCAGGATGTGTTAGTTTGAACATTTTTTTATTAACTGGATGTTTGAAAGCAGCACTACCCAGCACTGCAGTTTTCCCATCTGCTTCAAAAGCTCAGCCATTGTTCCTTGAAAAGCCCAAGATACCACACCTGAATGGCTACAGACTTGAGTTCTGCATTTAGGGACTTGAGCCCATTTCAAAACTATAGCACTTTGCCCGTGCTCCAAGTCCTTTGCAATAGACACAGCAAATGACTATAGTTTTTATTCAATCTTAGGTTGCTCCAAACCCATTTGATTTCTTCCTCCTGTGGAACACAAAAGGTCATTTTAAAAAATGTTCAGTTAGTGCATATGGCTTGTGCACTATATTCCAAGTCTTCAGTGCAGTACCCCAGTTACTCGATATTCAATTTGTTGTTGCATTGTTTAGTATAAGTCGCCTCCTCATCTTTACTATTTGCACAATGGTTTTTATACGCTGACATGAGCAAACAATTATTTTAGTGAGAGTTTTGACCTTGTTCTCTGTGTTACAATAACACCTGCACATTTAATTAAACAGAATTACTTCACTTACTTAGCTCGCTCACAGGCCATTCTGTCTTCGCTCAGCCCGTTGTGGTTGGATCAGCATGCTTAGCCGTGCATGTGTAAGCTTCATTTGGAGATAATTGCTAATAATTATCCCCTGATAAGTCAGTACGGCACAAGGCGGCTTGAGAACCGGGGCTGTTTTGCTGTCGGTTTCCAAACTGGCGCAAGAGCAGATAAGATATGAAATGATGAAGACGAGTTCTTTTTTCAAGAGGTCAGTTGAAAGGGGGACCATTTAAAGAGAGAAACTACGATGTTGTTTGTGCTCTTATTGTCAATCAGGCTTCCATTATTTTGGAGGTCACAGACTCTGCGCTTTAGGCTAGTATTTCAATAAAAGATAAATAAATAAATCACTATTAACAGCATGTTCTGCCTCCTGCCTTTCAAAGAGGACATTCCACATTTAAACCTTTTTGTTAGACTCAAAGCTAAATGAACAAAAACCGCCTTCATTATTCTTCTTTGTAGTAAGTTAGCCATCTGTTTGACCACACAACCTAATTATTAGAATTAAACATTTATTTCTACACAATGACTTCCACATTTTTTCCAAGGAATAGTTCTCAAAATAAGCAAAAGAAGATTCTAGCATCATGTTGTTCCAAATCTGTATGCCTTTTATTCTGTAGAACACTTTTAAAATCATTGGGTGAACAATTCCTTCACACATCTCGAGGTTTCAATGAATATACACATTTGAGAATGAAATTTAAAGGTCAAGATGGAGGGCAAGATTTTCAGTAAATAACAAATCTCAGTCTTTGACCGCATTGACTTCAGAATACTTGTAATAAAGTGTCGATTTTTGGGCTTGACAGCCATAATTGTATTGAAAAGAATATCTTGGACAACACATAAACAACACATAAAACTCCACAGAAGTGAGAAAGTCAGGTTTGGAACAACATCGGGTTGAGTAATAACAGAACTTTGGTTCGACATATTTCTTTAAAGGGATAGTCCACCAAAAACTAAATAAATAAATAAATAATAAAAAAAAATAAGAATATCTGCAATCATTTACTCACCCTCGTGTCATTGCAAACCTGTAAGATATTTTGGTATGTTGGTGATATGTTGATAACCATATGTTTCAGGTTCCATCGATTTCTGTAGTTTTTTTTTTTTGTCTACACTATGGAATTCAATGGTACGACGGCGTTTTAGTGCCTCGTTAAAAAATAAAAAAAACCAAGATTACGAGATTAAAGTTGTAATATTTCGAGAATAAAGTCGAAATTACGAGAATAAAGTCGAAATACTACGAGAATAAAGTCGGAATATTTCGAGAAAAAAGTAGAAATGTTACGAGATTAATGTCGAAATGTTTCGAGAATAAAGTCGAAATGTTTCGAGAATAAAGTCGAAATGTTTCGAGATTAAAGTCGAAATATTACGAGATTAACCCTCTGGGGTCTGAGGTGATTTTGGGGCCCTTGAGATGTTTTGACATGCCCTGATATTTGTGCTTATTTCAGCTACTTATAACATATTATTGACCAACATGTATTTTTTTTTGTATTCAGCACAAACTGTGCTACAATAATATGTGACCAAGATGGATGTACATGTTTGCATTTTGTAGAAAAAAAAAAATTATGCGTGGTTAGTAAGTTTTGGAAAAAAAAATGTAGCTGAAATAAGGCCATAAAACCCACACTAAATAGTCCTGAATAAGACTTTTGTGTAATCAGTCTTATAGGCTTGAATATT
>JAFVLL020001267.1:0-21879 GCA_021397915.2 Tor tambroides
ACATGTTGTCATAACAGACAGAATCCGAAGTAGCTCTTAATTGTTATGCATCACATGTTGTTTATTTTGAATTTCCTGAGGCATAAACAAAACAAAGGCTACATTTGCATGGATCTGATGATTGATCACCTCTCTGCAAGAATTCCGTCCCCAGCCACATGAAACGTGATGTTTCATTCGTCGACCCATAAGTCACTTTGTGCCATTGCACGACGGCGCCTGTGACAGTAGCGTGAGCTGAGAGTCGTACCCCTGATCTTTCTGAGACTGGCATATTCAGCAGAGTCGCTGTAGTTCTGTGCTGATCCCATTAGTTTAACAGCATGGAATAAAAAGTGTCTTGGAGGGAAAGAGTGACTCACCAACCTATCCTTTCCTCTCGTCAACCATTACTGTGTGATGTCACAAAATGGTGAACTCTTCCATTTCTTAGCTCTTGGGAGGTGAAGAGCCCCCGTCATCCTGTCAACATAAATGTGTTCTGGTACGTATGTGTGTGTGAAACACCACCAAAGGAGCACTTACTCATAAAGCAACCCAAGATACTTTTACAGTGAGTCTAAACATAGTATCTTTGAGATAGAAAAATCAATGGAACCAAATACTGGAAACCATTTAGACCAAGCCTAAAAATGGACCAAAGCATAGCAACACAAATAATACGCATGCTGTGATATCTCACGCCAAAAGTGCAGCGGGTTTAGAGCAATATGAATCCCATTAGATGTTTATTTATTCATATGAACAGTTAAAGATAACACTTCACAATAAGGTTAAATTTGTTGGGATTAGTTAATGGGTACAATGACCTAACAATAAACAACGATTTTTACTGAATTTATGATTTCTACGTTAACGCTAATTTATAAATGCACTATTGTTCATATTAATTATTCATATTTGTTCATAATAGTATTGTTCATTTTTAATATCAATTATTCATATGTATTAATTTATACAATTTAAAATATTAAATGTGCATTATTATATATTAATTTATTAATTAATATGAATTCATATTAATCCAGATTAGATAGACTGTATAGAGAGACAAATGAATATACATATTAATATTAAACATTACGTTAACCAAGATTACAACAACTGTTAAGATTAAGTTAAAAACTATTGTTCATCATTTCATGCTATTAGCTATTACATAACTTATTCTAAAGTGTTACTTTTTTTGGTAAATGTTATAACGTTTAAAAAACATTTTACTGCTAGAGGTACTAAACACTGTCTGTTATGGATTCACAGAAAAAGTACTCATTTGCATTACATTTTATTTCATTTAATTTTTTGCAATTGTCTGAGACACCTTGCAACTTCTTTCCAGACACTCACTTGTCACCATCTTTTGTGCTTTTTTTCCCCTGACGTACACTTTCTTCGAACACGGTGACTTGCCGATAAAAGAGCGTTTATAAGCCATTAGTCTGAATGTATATTGCCTCGACAACATTTGAGAGGTGAGGAGAGGTGAAAGCACTTACACTCCACGAGGAGATAGACAAGCAAGGGCGCGCTGAAGAGCTATTCTGTTCCAATTCATTTCAGGTGAAAAAACCTTGAACCGCATTAGTATTCCTGATGTTAGCAGTGAATCCTCTCTTTTCAATCAGTACCTGTTCAAGGTTTTGTACAGCTTCACGGACCGCCCCAGGGAATTCATCCCAGCCAATCGCTGACATGCTTGACATGAAATGCATTGAAGATCAATGATTTTAGGCATAAAAGGCAGACACCATTGAATTCCCAAGCAAATATACTTGTTCTTCCCAGGACAGGAGATCTGTTGGTAACCCACCAGCTCGATCAAAGATACTCTTGGGCATTCATCAGTTATAACAAAACCTCTTTATCTCATGAAGACACTCAACATTCACTTCCAGCCCATTCCAGTTGCTTACATCCAGCACTGTGGATAAAAATATCCAGTGATTTTTTTCTTCTTCTCACTTCACTGAGCAGGAGCTCAACGCAGCCCCGCTTTACCTTAGACTCCCGCAGAACATCCACACACACCCACGCTTACAAAGTTGTGCAAAGCGAGGGGTTTAATCCCTGAGGGTGTGATGGAGTGAAGGGAGGTAACTGCACTTGAGGGTTGGCAATGGTTAATTTCGTGTTTCTGAGAATCGACAGAGTCTACTCGGTTAGAGAGAAGCACTTTTCTAGGCAATACACAAAAAACGTTATCAAAAGCCACTCCAGCTATAATGAATTTGAGCTCTGCAGGGCTCAATCAATAGGCACCCCAATAGGTGCTTTAAGATACAGTTCATTGTATGGTTGGTGCTCAAAAGCATTGCATTAAATTCACCATATAAAGAAAGTGGTTCATGACATTTCACCAGCCAGCTCTTTTCTTCAGCAGGGAGTCATAGGTAGCACTAGCATCTGCTCCAAACATCAAAACAAACAACATAAAAGACAAAAATAGTCATTCTTCCCTGTCTCTCAAGCAAAATGGATCATTACAGATCCATATTCTGCCATTTAGATCCAATACCGCCGTTTACCTCCATTAGAGGGCTCTGTGGAGGATCCAAGTAGCAGATGGGTCTAATTAAAGCTAGCTTCCAGCCTGTGTTGAAGTCAAAGGGACTTGCATCACCATTCTAGCTACGATTACTGATGTTCTGTCCTTGGGGTCAAAAAGTAGGTCAGGAAAAGTACCTACAAAAAGTTCAGAATGTAACAAATTGGGAAAAAAATCTCCTGCTGCTGAGAGACGTTGAGACCATTTGTGCTAAGAACTTCTGAGAAGAAGGTTGTGCTGGCAAGGCTTGTGAAGCGATTTCTTCACAGCAAGGAGCATACCACGTTTGACAAATAACATTATATGTGACTTGATTTTTCACAGTGCTCTCAAGTGCAAGTCATATAAGCACATCTAAAAATGAACAGTAACAGGTTACTCTTGCAGGATTTTGGGAATAAGGCACAAGGTGAATTTATTTTTTCCTTACAGAAATAAAATCATCTGGAGCCTGTAGGTATAAAGAGCATATGGTATGTGAGTAACCCATTTATGAATGTTCGTTTCTTCCTGTTCCATATGGAAAAATGTTCAGGATGGCTGTATTGTCACATGAAGGATATAGCATTTAGGATCTACTTTGTTTCTTGCTAGATTTTTAGGTCTATGAAGGCACATGCTGTTTTCAGTGATACCATTCTAATAATTTATTCACTTTAAGCAGCCAGGTGTCAACACAAACAGAGCTTTATCAAGCCAGTAGGAAATCAGATCTGACAATGTTTTGCTGTTTTGACAAGGGAGGGAGGAGAGGTCAATGAAAATGCTGCTCTCTGCTGTATTTTGTAAGACACTGCAGCTGAATTTTTTATAAACAAGTTTGTGCCACATTCCAAATGATCTTTATTTATTAACTCTAGGGGGACTACAAACTTGAATATGCTTAAATAAACCAAAAGTCAATCCTGGCATCACTTTTAATGCATCCAGGTAAACCTTAAAAACAATGCATCTAAAGATAATCCTGCAAAAACAGGGTTTTTCAGAGATCAGAGTCTGTATGGGGCAAGACTCAAGCTTTGGTGACTACAAAAAAGCAAGTCTATCAAGTCTAAAACTGGACTCAGATATCTCCTACACAAAAGGTATGTCAAGTTCTCTCTCTCTCTCTCTCTCTCTCTCTCTCTCTCTCTCTCTTTTTTTTTTTTTTTTTTTACAGCTGCCTTCATGGCACAACAAGAAACACCAATAAAGATTCTCCACAGTCATTCTTTGGTAACTCTGAAAAAGCACTACAGAGATTCCTCTAGCATCAACTGAAAATAAATCATACATTTATCTGACATTATAGCAAGTCTGGTCATTGTCTGCTGTGCTGAAAGTATTTGATGATAAGCTAGACTATGTTCAGATGATGTCTACCTATATCTCACTCTGGCCTATCTTAATATCTTCTTGACAACAGTATCTGTCATCACTTCACTGCCACATGACAGTATTTGAAACCTGCGTCTCAGTGAATCAATACCTTCCTGAGTTCTCAAGGGTGAGGCACCGATTCAAGGTCATGCTGAATGAAACTGCACCTTCACCTTTTTCCAAAAACAAATACTCCCTAACAGGACAAATACTTTAGACAAATGGCCTAAAACTTAGGCACTAAGGTTTATTTTTGGTTTATGTTCAGCTGGCTCTCATTTATTCCAATAATACCAGAAATTTTCACTTTACACTGACAACTGCATTGATGCATGAGTACCTGCTGTGAATTTACACCTAAGTTGTCAATCTTTTGTTTTATACTTTTTGTCCATGTCTTTCCTCATCTCATAGTACATACATCCATTAAACAGACTTGTTTTTTAGTGCATGCTGATATATGTGGTCATTCTAACCATTCAGGTTTATAAATGTATAAACATATTAGTAGCAGTGGTAACTAAATAAAGTTGAATGTATGACAGAACTGGTCATGTGACGTCAACATGGCACTGCCCGTTTATTCTAGAAAACTGATGTAAATTCATATAATAATATTTCTGTAAAATCTAATATGACTTAATCGTTTTAATTACATTTCTCAAAAGCTGTTCATTTCATTTTGTATTAATAAATACCTTTAAATAACAATATATACTTTGAAATATTATGTCTGCTATTTATTTTATTTGAAAATGTAACTATTCAATACTAAAAATTAATATGGTTATATATTTATTGATATTAAATAATTTATTGCATAGAATTCAATTTGTAATACATGCTGTATATTGATATTGACTTCAGCCTTATTTGAAAAATAATCCCTAATTTACCTTTGTTGGCAATGGCATGTGGCTATGTGCTTCCTGGTACGTCACTCATGCACTGCTGAGTTATGAGTATTTGTGCATGTAGTTTCATCCAGACACAGTCAAGTGCCGCTTCAGCCGTAGATGCTGCCTCCTGTCCTGCCAGCTGCACTTCACTCTCAGATGCTGCTGTTCATCCTGAAACACGAATGAAGCAATGCAAAAAGTGCTTTTTAGCTTTTTTGACCGCAGGCGAAGCAGAGGATAAAACCAATATAAGCCAAGTTGCCATCACACCTAAAGTTGGTGTGTTAGTTTTGAACTGGGTGAGGGATCATCCGTGAAAGTCTCTTCTCAGTAGCGGCATGACCTCTCCACCTCACAGTACAGCGACAGAGACTTCGTGGACTATTGGACCTACAGAACTGGAGATGAGCGACGCTCTGCACATGCGAAATGACAGTGTGTGGTTCGGCATGAATCCCTCGGTGTCTGCGGAGCCGACAGTGATCACTCATCGCCAGGCATCTCACCTCCATCCCCGCATGTCCGTGTACAGCGCCACCCGTCCAACACTCTCCAGATCCTTCTTTCAAGGACGTGTATATAACTTCTTGGAGAGACCATCGGGTTGGAAATGCTTTGTGTATCATTTTACAGTGTGAGTATTTAACTCTGATTGCTTGAGAGAATGAGAAATAGTCTACAGCATCAACCTATTTTCCTATTCAGAAATACATATTTAAAAAAGGGGTTATTGTTGCAAGAGGCGCTGCTTTTATTAAATATTTGATAAAAGTACAGTATTATGCAAGATGAATGTTCAAGGTCACTTTTCATTCTGCATAAAATAATTTTCCCTATAGTGCAGCACTTCAGTATACAGAAATTAAATTATCTTCCAAAACAATAAATAATTCATTTATTGCAATGTATGTCATTTATTATTGAGTTCAGCATAGAACTCACTGATGTTTTTTGTTTTTTTTCTGTGAAGGTTTTAAATATTAAACAACTGGTGTATTAAGTGATACACTGGGGAAAAAAATGAAAATAAACCATTTTATTTAAACTCAAAACATGCATCAATCCAACTAACCTACGATACTTGTTGGTTTGAGTTTAAAAAGTCAGAAAATGCAGTAAGAATTGTGGAGCAGTGGCCTGTGTGCAGAAAAAGCATAAAAAGCTGTTATGTCCTTTTCCCAATCCTCTTGCAAAGCCTTATGTTCCTATCTTCACTATACTTTACTAAAAAAGTAAAAGCAGAAAGTCAAAAAAAAAAAAAAAAAATGAGATGCATTACTTCAGATTCTGTAAATTGCAAAAATTTTGGAATAGTAAAAAAAAAAAAGACTACAATCGTTGCCAATTGTCTAGTACTTGATCTAATATCATCTTTACATTGTAATGAATAACTTAAACGGATGCTTTGCAGCAGAATATAGTTGTTTTGTAATTGTCAAAATGACTGGACTCATTGGATCTTTCATGGTCTATATCTCTAGTAGGAGAGGAGGTGATAGCGGGTGGCTAAACTTGGCTGCAGAGGTGACTCTGTTCAGCAGGGGCCCTGTGGGTTTGGTAACCTTGTGACTCAGTGGTGTTGGGCAGAGATGCCAGGAGAACATGGGAATCTGACTGTAAGGGTGTCAGATGTGGCATCGTCGTGCAGAAACTGTGTTAACGGTTTCACTAATCGTGGATCGTTTGACTGATACTTGGTTTAATGCGTTTGTAAGAATGATGAGCATGAGGCCGAGGGTTGGAGGTTAGTCTGTAATTAACTGGTGGCTTGTCATGTAGCACATGCATTTTATTCAAAGTGATTTATGGTGTACTAATATTGTGATGGTCCCTATAGAGCAAATTGAGGTTAATTGCATCGCTTAAGGGCAAAACTGGGCTCTCTGGGCTCCTCAGTGCATAATTCATCCCCACCTGTTGCATTACTAGCCCAGGGCCTTGAGCAATAGTCGACCACTTGACCACACTGTGAGCTGCAGCAGGAAATTGAAGAGTCTCGCCTGAATACGGAAGCGTTCTTCTGTTGTGTGAGTGTGTAGGAGGCACGATATGTTAGCCAAGAATGTGCACAAGCTTATCGCTGCTTCAAAGCCTGCAAAGCCATGGGGGAACGAAAGGCACTTATCAAAGCGTGACCCTTGTTTGTGTACATGTGCACATGCTGTTGGAAAAACTAGTAATTGTGTGCCATACATTGTTATTGTTATCTGCCCAGCAGTATATGTGAGTGAAATGTCCCTAACTGTCACGCAGACTTTACTAAGCATAACAGAGAAATGTAGAAGTAAAGTAGAAACAACCGATTTAATCACATTATGTAGAATTAAGTGACAAAACAGTTTAGGTGCATGTCATGTTCATGTGAGTGACATTTCAAAAATATATCTATATTTCATTTCAAACATATCTATCTCTCTGTCTGTCTGTCTATCTATCTATCTATCTATCTATCTATCTATCTATCTATCTATCTGTGTAACTACTTGTCTCTGTCTGGCTGTCTATGTCTGTATTTTTATCTATCTATCTATCTATCTATCTATCTATCTATCTATCTATCTATCTATCTATCTATCTATCTATCTATCTATCTGTGTAACTACTTGTCTCTGTCTGGCTGTCTATGTCTGTATTTTTATCTATCTATCTATCTATCTATCTATCTATCTATCTATCTATCTATCTATCTATCTATCTATCTATCTATCTGCCATCTGCTTGCTTTAACTGTCTCTCTGTCTGTGAATCTAGATATTTCAAACTTCAAGGTTTTTAAAACTACAGTAGTCAACATTTGAAGTGGATCAAACAAGTTCATCAAAGTTGTCCTAAGACAAGAACAGGTACTGTTTTGGTTTTAGAACAACTTTGATGAAAGGTTTTGATCCACTTCAAATGTTGACTACTATATTTCAGAACTTTCAAACAACCCTGCTGAAAAAAACAGTAGAAACCATCACATAAATTCTAATGGTTTCCACTGCAAATATCATTGCAAACATTACAAACCATCAACTTTTAACCATTATTGTATTGTATTTTGGGACATATTGCATTAGGATTTAGTGGTTTTAACAAGCCACCAATAGAAGGCGATCAATTACCAGTAAAAACCCACAGGGTCCATTACAGTTTCCATTAAAACCAATACAAGTCCCCTTATAACCAGTAAAACCATTACAAATTTTGTCATGGTGTCTATTGCTTTTTTCAGCTAAGGAGGCTTTAAGCCAAAATTCAAAGTTTGTATTGGCAAATTTGACTTTTCTGGTTAAAAGTGATTATATGAATTTCTTCTTTCAAGAATCAAATTTCTACCTCAATTCAAATTCAACTGTAATTCAATTGGAATTTAAAAGGCATTCAGAATTTGATGGATTTGCTAAATACTCGTTTGCAGATATTTTTTTTGGCTTTGTTTATTATTAACGACAATGGATGCACCCAGCTTTGTTCATCATTTCATCATTTGATTCAGCGGCGACTGTGGTTGAACAGCCTGATTTGAAAGTGGCAGTCTTTAGTGCGGTTTGCACACACATTGATTGATTCTGTCTGTTGCATTGTTTCCCCAGACTTTCCTTTCACCTCAGTTAAATATTACAAATTTCAGTGGTTTCTACAGGTATGAATAGTTAAAATAGCCTTCTGCATATCTGATTCTGTTTAGCTCCACTCATCAAAATACTATTTCTCATTGCTCTGATTATTTTCTGTTGATTGTACCTCTAATTGCTGTGAGCAACACAATTGTTTGCTGTGTTTATCAGCCCTGACTAACCACCGTGGATTGGTAGATCAATTATTTGTTGCATTGCACGGTAGCCTGCGGCATGTTTATTGACATGTAACTTCTCTCACAGACTGCTTGCGGCAGGTTCAAGGTCATTCAGCAATAATGATTACATAATAAGATAGATATTTGTCAGGCAGCCATCTTACCCCAAGGTTATGTTTGTATGTTAGCTTACATTTCTGAACCCTCCCTCTGAATTTGTGATGACAGGCAACAGCTGGGCACTGTTTGTCTATGGCAGCTGGGTTTCATACCTCTTGGTGTTTCATTTTTATTGTTAATGCAGTCAGACTGATGAATTATTGAGCTGATAGAGCTGTTGTAATGGGTTAAGCATCACTGCCAAAAACAAACACTGAAAAATAGCATTTACAAATTAACAAAGCATGTACTGAATATTGTGCTGTTGCTTCGTATTAGCATTGTGCAGGTCAGATTAAGTTAACATACATTTTTAATTACAAAATTAAATTTGTTCTTAATTAATCAATAACATCTTTATATACCAAAAAGCTGTTTTGTGCTCTTCTTCATATATGCTGTTGGACTGATTACTTTTGTAAAACGAATAAAGTTTAAAGCACATGCAAAATCATGTTGTTTGTAGGATTTGTTGTCAGACTGATCACATAGTTGTCTGTGAACAAACTCTCTTTTCTCACCAAAAGAAGAACTTTTTCTTTTGGTGAGAACTGACTGAGAGTACACAATGACCTTGCTGTGATGTGGTAAACCTACAGTACTGTTACAGGGGTTTAAAAATCAATCTGCACCTTTTACAACACATTCAATATCGTTTTGTTTTCTCGCTCAAAATACAAAACAAAAAAAACAAACAAACTGATTTTTTTGAATAGACTAATTTAGTCTGTGAATATGAGAAAAGATACATTTCCTAAACTGACAACTCCAGGCTGATTCCCAGTGAACAAACATATGTTCTAAGAATGTTTTGCTAATTTCTCTGAACACTGTTTTTTCTTGGTTATTCGAACATTAAGGGAACATTCCATTTATCATTTTGCAAACATATGTAGTGTTTACATTTGAATGTCCTCTGAACAATCTGAAATATTTTATAATTTTTATAAATGTTAAAATAACATATCTTCCATTTTTTTCTGCAGATTCCTCATTGTGCTTTCTTGCCTGATCCTCAGTGTGCTGTCCACCATTGATGAGTATCAAACGCTGGCTAATAAAACACTGTTCTGGGTGGTGAGTCTCACTGCTTTAGAATTACAGTGTATTAAATATTGTTATATATATATATATATATATATATATATTAGGCAGCATAAGTAGCAAACAGGCATAATGCATAGGGATCATTAACTAATCTGGACATATGGCATTGGGCTGTGGACCTTGGACCCAAAAGCAGCTATTGTTTTTGAAGATGGTATTGATAATGTTCACATTTGCGTGCAGCTCATTGTTTAGCTTGCTCTCCAGAGTGTCTGTTGCCATCGGCCTTGTCCAGCAGAGGGCAGCGGTTCATCACTTTTCATGTTCCATTTGATGCAGTGGCTTTACATTTTTAGGTCACTTCCTTCTTGAAACTACAGCAAATTTTGCTCCCATCTACATCTACAAGCATCATTTACTTATTAAAATATATTATTTTTAAATATTTTTTTTATCTGTGGAACACAAGAATGATAGATGAGAAATTAAAATTGTCAAGCTCCAAAAGTCTAAAAATATAATAAACTATCTGTGCCCTATATTCCAGGTCTTCTGAAGTCATATGTTATGAGGAAAAGTTGTTATTGACTGATTTTCTCTGCCTTCAGAATTGGCCAGCCAACACCATTAGAAGGAGAAAGGGAATATGAAATTGGGTACATGGCATAAATGTGCAAAAGTGAATATGATTTGAGAACGTGGGCATTCCTCTTTACTCTTTTCATTTTGAGAACCACTGCCTTGATGAATTTAAGGCCTGCTAATACTCTCAACATTGTAACTGACACCACAAAGTCTATATCAGAGAAGCAGCTCAGTTCACAGAAGATGAAGGTGTTCTGTTGTCTAGAATGGCAGCTTGAGCAGGCACTCTTAAATCGTTCTGTTTACTTTGTTCAATAATCCATGGCAGTGTTTCTGCTAAGCATTCATTGCTTCAGGCCTTGTTAGCGCATCTGAGGCTTTGTTTTGATCAATATTCAGATCACAGTCTGTCGAGTAATTAATGTGCTCGTCGAAGCATTTCCTCCTGACAGAGGCAATGTTAAATATGAACATAATCAATACCATCTTCAAAAACAATAGCTGGCTTTTGTGTCAAAGGTTCAGAGACTCAATGCCATATGTCTAGATTAGTCAATATTCTCCAGCATGCAATATGCCTGTTTGCAAGCTTACGCTGCATGTTTACAGGTCGAGGAACAGAGACAAAAGAGAATCAATTGTCTAAGGCCGGCAGAAAAAGGAGAATGGGAGGGATAGAGATTATAACGTGGTGACTGCGTGTCAGAGGTCAATCCGACCACCGGCTAATGGGATTAAATCTATGCGCTGTGTTCATTAGCCGATGCCTCGCATCACAAGTTAAATCCACAGTCCAGGGCTTGATGCAGAAAAGGCCTTTTTGGATTAGCTATCTGGCTACAGAAGCTCTGAGCTTAACCAAGCTTACAACAGGTGTTGTCTATTGTGTGTTAAGGGTAACTATCAAAAATCAAATAGCATACTTTTAGCACGGGTGGATACTACAGTAACTTGAGGGAGAAGGGTGTTCTCACAGGAAATAGAACCCTTGTTTTAAGGGCTGAAACCTACATTTAGACCCAACCACCATGTCATCCCTACCCCCCACCCAGTTCACACCCTATTTTAATGAGGCACGGCCCTCTACATTGCGTCTCACAGCTGTTGAGGCAAACAAAAGCAGACTTGCCCCTTTCTACATCTTTTCATGATGTTCAAACTGCTCGCTAAGCCATGATCAAAAGTAAAATAAAATATAAAAATAAAATAAAAATATATTACAGGCTCTTTGAAATGTAGTCTTTGTATTCATATTGTGAAACACATGTGAGAGTACATGTTAATTTGTTAAAAAATACATTAAAAATTAAATTTGTACATGCACTGACTTTATTTTTTTTTACTTTCTGAATTAATATAAAAATTTATTGTGGGGCATAAACTATATTTTTATATAAAATATATTTTTCAAAATAAATACACACACACACATATATATATATATATATATATAGTGTATATTTTTGTAGTATATATGTATTTTTGAGAACACACAACATAAAAAGGTCAAATTATCTGGTATTTTAAGAGATTTATTGACTTCGACCCACAGTCATGAGGGCCTGCAAGGGTCCTCTCTATGATATAATTTCCAGTTTTATGCTTTTTTATGCTTGTAGGTTGGACCACATGGCAACCAAATGATTGTTGTATATTAATAAGCAACTGAATTTTTTTTTTCCCTACAAAATAATTATAAAATTATGCCAACTGCTAAATAATTTTCAAAAATTCTGTTCTTGTAATCAGGATAGTGTCCCACAATGAAAATCTTAATTCAGAAATTAAAAAAAGCTAATCAATAAAGTCACTGTATTTCATTTTGAATATATTTTTGAACAAATCAATAGGTATAACACATCATTTACCCTACTAGTTTAGCAGATATCATGTTTTAGATCCCCAGATTCTCTTTTTTTTTACTTTGAGTAAGTGCTTATGTAAATGAAGCTAAAGTTTATCAGGCAAATCTTACTAAGCGCAGATTAATCATTAACTTAAATCAATTGTTCAAGTCTTTTTCCAGTGTCAGCCACTAATAATCTTGATAGGCTCTGTTAATCCATATTAGCCTGACATTGTTTCACCGTGAGCAGGGAGAGCTACTGCACATTAGCACTACTTATAGCCACACACATGCCACTGACACTTATTAACTGAGCCTATTCTGTCAGAAAAAAAGACTATTGTGTATGTCACACTTCTGGGGTGAAGCCTCAGAGGTTGATCATTACCTGCGTAACAGCGGTAGGCGGCAGAAGTCACACAGGACGTTACGCCACACACGGGTGCTGGAAGCTGTGCACCTGCGACACCATGCACCTTGCGAAATCTCACACCCAAGGGTTGTGATCTCACATGCTTCCCATATGAAGCGTCATAGCTGTCATTAAACTTCCTCCATATGCTAAGTGTGATAACACATCATCAAGCTCTGTCTCGAGGTGTTGCGAAGACAGTAGTCCTGCCATGAGGTGCTAACCCCTTTTCCAGGCAATTATCAGCTACAGAACCCTCCCTTAATTGGACAGAACACAGATGTCTCTGTCTTTGTCAGTGAGAGCCTTGTGTTAACCGAGGCCCCCCATGAATGGCTAATAAAACTGTAAATGAACAAAAGCCTATATAAAATGTTTCCTATTTGAAACCACCATGAATGTGCAATGAGCATTTATTGCTGTATTTGAGCAATTTGCAGTAATGTTTTAACCCTTGGTCAAAGGAGCTTTTAGGCTTTTGTGATTAATGCTGCTAATAGAAACTAAACATTATCCAGTGCATTTTAACTTTCCAAAAGATGTTCCACAGTGATTAGGGATGAGGTGTGATTATTTGCTGAAGTGATATTCGCTGTTATGAAGTGAAAGGACTTCCTAACCCCTGGAGTTTTTAAATATTCATTCCTAATACTGGTGGTGTTTGGGGTGTTAGGACAAATCACCTTCATCCCATCTGCACCGATAAGACGCTACATCTAGTCAGTTACCTTCCCCCAACACAGTAGTGAGTGCCCTTCTATTGTGTGTGACGGGATGTTAGGGACTGTAGAGAAAGAAATAGAAATCTGTGTATCTTCTCAACATTTTAAAGTGTGACTTTTCAGTCAGAGGAAGTTAAATATTTCACCCAAAAATGAAAATTGTGTCATCATTTATGCACCCTCATGTCGTTCCAAACCTGTATGACTTTGAGTTGTTTTGAAGAACATAAAAGAAGGTATTTTGAGAAAAGTGTTGGGGTTTTTTTGTCACACATTCTTTAGAATAACATCTTTTGTGTTCTGTAGGAGAAATAAAGTCATACAGATCTGGAATGACATGAGGGTAAGCAAATGATGACACAATTTTCATTTTTGATGATAAATCATGATAAAATTCCCCATGGTTAGTATTACCGTTTCATATTTTAATTATCATTAAAACCATATTCGATTACTGCGATTTGAACAGCTCAGGATAAATAAATACTATCCATTTCAAAGTTTTAAGCCCCGTTCACACAAAGTACGATAACTATAAAGAGAACGGTTAGTGTCCATACCAGCAAATGATATCATCTGTTTATTCTAAATTATTATTTTAATTCTAAGCGCACGCTTGTCTTCTGATTTAAATTCTCAAGCTCATTATAGCAGGTTGGATTCTGCTTGGGTCTCAGTGTTTTTATCATTCATCAGCTGGAAAAAATCATTCTGAAAGTGATTTCAACGATATCGTTTCTCTGTGCCTTTATCGTTATAGCTGTGGTGTGGACTCTGCTATTCTTTAATATTGAGAACGATTTTTAGAACTATATCTTTATCGTTATCTTAATAGTTATCGTCCTTGGTGTAAACGGGCCTTTATTTGAACATGTCGTTTAACATCGTTGGTAATGTTATTGTTTTAGTGTTTATGCGAACAAAAAGTCATTTTATTTGTTGTTTGTTGATTTTAAATATAAAAATTGGTGAAACGATTTAAGTGTCAGTACTTTTTGAACATTTCCAGCACATTTTAACAATACCGTGATTATAATGATAACCGTGATAACGTTGGTCACTATAATCGTGATAAGAAATTTTCATACCGTTACATCTAGTCACACCAGTAGTTTATTTGCTTTGTGTCATTCTTTTCAAGAGTGTGAAGGGTTAGTTATTGACACCAGGTATTATTTATTATCGTACTTAAAGTGTTTGCTTTGGCTAGAGCATAAAAGGCTAAAGTAGAAGACACTCAATGCCAAGTCACAAGCTCATAGCAAGTAAATTTTTAATTTTTAATGTAATCTTATAAGATTGAGGACAAGGGTCAGCTGGCCCTTGCTGTTATTACAGTGAACTCTTCCTCTGCTCACCCTGGCGTCCGCATTCCAGCTGCGTTTTGGATGGGATATCTCATTGCCATGGTAACTGAGAGAGGCCCTTGCATCTGGGGTCCTGTTTCCTCTCACCCTACACCAGCCCCCCCCCCAAAACTGATCCAATGGCCTCTGTCGCCCACTGGCCGTCCACCCAGACCTTTCGAATGCCAGCTGGTCAGTGTGATCACAAGCCTAGATTTAATTAGATAGCAAGGAACCAGCAGCATGGAGTGGGAACTGCTAATCGGACATCTAATTAGAGAGTTCGAAAAGCCTATTCTGAAATATTTTGAATATTTTATGCTATTTTGAAACATTTCAAAAAGTAGAACTTTAAAACATAAGAGTAAAAGTTAACTTGTAATTTTAGCTCTCGGCAGTTTTCCATTTCTTATATTATTTGATAGCATAAATGAATAATGCGGAGTGGAAAATGATTATTGTAATTTTCTGAATCATTCTTAAAAAATATAAATTGCGTTTGACTTTATAAACAGTGAGTTGGCCTATTTTCAGTCTAGTTGCTTGCAGTTTCTCTCCTCTGCTGTGACCTCAGCTGGTTCAACTCACTTTTCTGCTCCTATGAGCTGTTTCACACTTCATGTTCTGTCTGTTCCCACAGGCTAGGGCTGTGCCTGCAATTTCATTTCATTTTTGGAGGAGCTTTAGACAGGCTAGGCAAGCGAACTCTCCGGCTTTGTGCCAGCAGCCGTCCCTAGGCAGCTGACCAAGCTCCTTCTTAGCCTCTTCTCAGACCCGGATCCAGCTCTCCAGACTGCTTATGTGACAGAGGGCTTCACGGCCAGCCTCATAACTCATACATGTCTGGTTCCTCGCAGCTCTCAAAGGGCCTGCGCTCAGCAGACTCTCAGCCTTCTTTTGTTTTCTCTTCTTTAAGAAGGAGACGAGGGCAACTGCTGTTGTTGGCCGTGACCATGAACCAGCCGTCCTGTGTTTTCACACAACCCTGTGACGGCTGTGAAGTCTTAATACGCATCTGTTACACACATCCCGTGTATATTAGTATTATATGCTTTATGAATTGCAAACTACCTTCCAAATGATGCATGACCAAGTTATTTATTCAGCTATTATCTTTTATCCCATGCAAACAACAAATGCGATTAATCCAATGGATTCTTTGTCCACAGAGCTGTCGTTATAGATCTCAGTCATGGGATTGCAGCATTGAGTTGCAATAGGTGCACAGCACACAGTGGAGGATTTTGTTCTGGACATACCTCATAAATATTTTAAGAAGGCAATACTATTCCTCATGAGGAATATCTAGATCGCCAAAGAGCTCTACAATGACAGCCATTCACATTTCCCCCATAATAAAGCTATATTGTTAAACCCATTCTCAAAGCAGACGTCTCATTTCTCAAATAAATTACCTCCCTGTACTTACAGAGTTATGTTATAGCACAGCATTTTACATTATGTCTCTGTCGAATCAATTAGCTCTTTATACTTACATTGTTATGTTCTAGTAAATCTCACGTTAAGTCTCAGTTACAATCATTTTTCATTGTTGTGAGCACGTAATATCACTAATATATGCATTTAGTGCTCTTTTTTGTAAGCATAGTGTGTCTGTCTCTTTCATTCTGCAGGAATTAGTGCTGGTAGTGTTCTTTGGTGCGGAGTATGTGGTACGTCTGTGGTCAGCTGGATGCCGGAGTAAATATGTCGGAATTCAGGGAAGGCTTCGTTTTGCCCGAAAGCCAATTTCTGTTATTGGTGAGTGCGTAAATTAATTTTCAAAATGCCCTGTTGAGTTTTATGGTTGTTGTTATCGACGTGTCCACATGTTTTCTTGTTCTAGACCTGATTGTGGTGGTGGCCTCCATTGTTGTATTGGTATTTGGATCTAAAGGTCAGGTATTTGCCACCTCTACTGTCAGGTAAGGTTAATATTATAATAACAAGTCCAGGGTCTTGTCCCTTGTGGCACAGGATTAATGAGACTTAGATGTAACTCTTTTGCATTGCTTTAAAGTCATGACATGGTGTTGTTTACAGAGGAATCCGCTTCCTTCAAATCCTGCGAATGCTGCATGTGGATCGACAGGGAGGAACCTGGCGGCTGCTTGGATCGGTAGTCTTCATACATCGGCAGGTGAAGCATATATTTTGTTTTGTTTTGTTTTTTCACGTTCCTGGGTTTGAAATCATGTTAAATGTTCTTCATGGAACCATGGATGTCAATAAAGAACCTATAATTTTAAGAACGTTTTATATGATGAATTTCTGTAGAGGTACTCAGCAGCAACAGCAAAAAGAAAAATCCAATTGTCAGTGGCTTTTCAAAGAGGAGAAAAAATAGGGACATGCAGGATGGTCAGAAGAAAAAAGATCATAAATTTACAGTTATGCCCTAAGAGAAGTGTTTTATGAGTATTTTTTTAACATTTAATATTTGAATAGTGTTTTAAATGTACATGATTTGCAGTGTTAATTCTCATGGAAATGCACATTCGCAGTCTGTGAAAAGGATCCGTTACCCTGATCAGCGGTCCATGAACATGCCAGTGTTTTAGGAATCAGTTAAATTTCACATTCTTAAAATTAAAAGGTCTTATTAGAACCAACAAGAGATTATCACCATTTAAGGCTGGGTTAAATATTGATTTTCCAAATAATCATGATCTTCATTTGATCGGTCCTAATATTCATTCATAAAATCCTGTTTACTCTATGCCTGTTATCAGTGACTGCTTAAAAATATATTTGTAAGGAGTTTGTCTCCTGCTGATGTAATGGGGTTCTGTTAAAGGTGACCTGTGCCTTGTTGTTAATGGTTTAAAGTAATATTTTCATAAAGTACCAAATTCAGTATCACTATTTCCTGTACCACGTCTCAGCAGCGGGACTCTTTAGCGATAAACCAAGAGGAATCATATTTTACCATGAATGTAAGTTTGCAGTCTGAATTATATGAATGGGATATGTTAAAGACAGTGTGCCACTAAATAATGGCATCTTTCTATTGAGTTGTCCTTGCAGGATCTGCCTAAAACGAACATAGGCTACTACAGCTCAGCAAGTGTATTCTGATTCATGGACAAATGACTCTTATGTACCATTTTAGTGAATTAGATTAGTGTGGTTTTAGTAAATAAAAACATACTAGTGGATACTATTAGTAAATAGTTCTGAATGACTCTGCATGAAATACTACCCTATATCATTTACAGCATTAGAAAAGATAACATGTTATAATAAAATGAGAATGTGAATCAGAATCGAATTGAATCAGGAAATCTCTACCCAACGCTAAAGCTGCATATCATAATTTAAGATTGTACAATTATAAAATAGTATTTTCTCTTTTTAGGAACTGATCACAACTCTTTATATTGGATTCCTTGGGCTCATCTTCTCTTCCTACTTTGTGTATCTGGCAGAGAAGGATGCAGTGGATGATAGTGGTTTCACAGAGTTCAGCAGCTACGCTGATGCTCTGTGGTGGGGTGTGGTAGGTAGATCCCCACCCATACCTTTCATTGACACAATGGCTATTACATGGATAATTGAAGGCATACATCAGTGAGCTGGATCATATTGAGTAATGGGTGTTGCATGTCAATGTCTTTTCTGTGCATATGCTCAGGTGACAGTAACCACTATTGGCTATGGAGACAAGGTCCCTCAGACTTGGATAGGGAAGACCATTGCATCATGTTTCTCTGTCTTTGCCATCTCCTTTTTTGCCCTCCCTGCTGTAAGTTACAGAGATTTAATAGCCCAAACAATTGTTCCTCGCACAGCAGGCTAGTGTATGAGAAGAATGATAGTGTTTCCCCACAGGGAATCCTAGGCTCCGGTTTTGCTCTGAAGGTGCAGCAGAAACAGAGACAAAAACATTTCAACAGGCAAATTCCTGCAGCTGCATGTCTGATACAGGTGTGCCTTACTGTTGCCTATAGATGTGATATTGCTTATTATATGTCAGTTATGAGGATGGTCAGACTTTCTAGAGTCAATCTGTTTCTTCTGTTCTCATGCTGAAGGCATCCTGGAGGTGTTTTGCCTTAGAGAACCGTGATTCTGCCACCTACAAGTTATTTGTGAAAAGGAACACAAGCAGCTCAGTGTCCAGTCCTAAATTAAAGGTAGGCTACCTACCTATATAAACATGCACGCACAGATGGACCAGACTCGCTCAAAAACTTTGACACTTGTGTGAAAAGAGTAGTAGTTACTCAGAATTTTCAATGCTTGGTTTGTATTTTTCTAATCAGTGTTATTATAGTATTATTTATATCGTATTTTTAAATCTTTTGAATTAGCTTTATTTTTATATTTTCATTTTATTTTAGTTTAAGTATTTATTTTAGTTTTAGTAATTTTGTTGTTTTTTAAAGAATATTTCTATTTTAGCTTTAATTTAGTTTTTTTTTTCAATTTCAGTTTTAATCATTTTAGTACTTCAACTTAAACAGCAGCATTTAAGTGTTTGTTTCAGTTTATCATCAAATTTTTTTATTCTACTTCAACTCAGTTAGCAAAAACAATTTTAAATAGTTTAAGTTTTTCAGTGTTTTTTGATGGTTATATTCAATGTGTTTGTGTGTGTCCTCACTGATAAAATAATTATATAATAGTCTATATTTGATTTTAAACTATAGTACCAGCGAAGAATTAGAAGTACCATTAAAGTTTAGATTTAGATTCAAGCTTAGATTTTTTTTAAAAAAATCCTTGTCGATTTTTTTCTTTGGGCAGGTGAAGATGAGGAAGAAAATGAAGAGTAATGACAGGGATGATGGACCAAGTTCTCCCACCATACCTTCCATAACCTATGACTCCTTAGATGATGGGAAGGACGGTGGAGCAGATACAGTGTGCAGTATTCAACAGTCAGGTATCACCAGCAATAAATTAAGATACTGCTGACCTTTTCTCTCGCTCTTCTGTTATTCACCTTTCACACTCTTGAAGCATCTCACCTCTGATATCCTTCATTTCCCCTCTCCATTCTCACAGAAGGGGCAAACACACAGAAGATGTGGTGAGCTCCAGTTAGTGTCTACTGCTACATGTGTCTGTACTCACTTTCTAACCACCATTCTCTATACCTATCTGTTTTGATTGCTTTTTTCACGGACAAATTTATAATACTGACTCTTTAATTGAACCACATGCCATTTTGTGTGTGTAAACATGTAGCAGTATCCATCACAGTGTAATTACTTGGCAGGAAATACACGTCAATTGATATGAAATGTGCCATTTGAAAGCATTGAGCTTGATCTCTCTCCTCACAGAGCGGGTGCCGTCCTGGAACTCTCTATCCTCTTTCCAGTTCTCTACACCTCCAGGTGGGATACAAAACTTTGTTGGGTTATTGAAATTGGAAAATGCAAAGCCGTTTCAGTCTGAAATGATGTCTGTGTTTTGTGTGTCTTTAGGGAAAAAGCCTGGGATTTTGGAAGTGCAGCCTCGGCCCACGCTCCAGAGGAGCAGCAGCATCACAGATGATATGGAAACCGAGCTGGAGCGGGAAATTTCGCTCGTTCCAGTCACTCATGTGTCTCAGTGAGTAAGAACGTACCATTTTTAGCATAATTCAAACCGAGCCTATATGCCAACCGTAGACAGCAGACACTCAATTATTCAAGTTTCAGAAAGTTTCTGCTACTTATAATCTTTCAGAACTCTTCCGGATGACACATCATGCGATATCTAGTGGATGGGCAATTAAAAAAGTGTTAACTTGATGGTGTCAGAGTTAGCACACCTCTGCAGTTCACACCGGCAATATTGCCTCTGTAAATGCAAATTGGGTCTAATCATCCTGCTAATCTCTGCAGTCACTGGATTCTCAGCTCAAATCTCTAAAACTCTTTTAACACATCTAAGCCATCTCTGCTGGAACACATCTCAGCTTTCCGAGCCCACCCACCTCAAGTGAAAATGTGGCTAGAAGAAGTGCATGGTGTATGTTTCTGGGCCCCAAAGCATTCCCATGAAGAGTGGTTATGTTGCAGGCTGTGTTTTGCCTGAGAGGAGGTCATTATCAGAATCTCTTTGCCCCATTAGCTGTTCAGCATGTGGAACAGCGCAGGGCCTGTATATACTGCAAACCATTTACTTACGCAGGCAATGGAGCAATCCCATCTCTGAATAATCTAATGAACCATGTCTCTGTTGGGGGTATACAGCCCATTAGATTATCAAAAGAGCCCCTCTCCATCCACTCTAGAGTGTCTAACCATAGGCCTCTATTACCTGATTATCTGAAAATACAAAGGTGTTCAGGTTTTTTTTTTTTTTTGTCCAGCATAAACTTTTATTTATTTTGAGAAACCACAAGAGGGCAGTGGAGGTGTTTTTGTAGACCAAACCCTTCTCCTGGCACTTCAAAGCATGAGTTTCTCTGGGTGTACACTGGCAAAATCATATTGTTGTTGCTTTAAATATGTATTATATTCATACAGGGTGATGTAGGAAGTCAAACTGAGAAAAGACGTCTTTTGAAACACAATCTGGGAGCTGTTGTAGTCTAAGATTGGTTTTCTTCTCTGCACAGTTCTTGTGTGTTCACGTTGACCTTGATGGATCTGAAGCTGCAGCTGAAGTAGCGATAATATTAATCTCAGAACTGATACAATTACATCTTGCTTATACACTGAGTTTAATTGAATCATCTGGAAAAATTTAGGTGTTTTCCACCAAAGCAGCTTAGAAGAGATTTGAATTTTAATTAGGTAGGTATCATTTTTTTAGAGTCTCAAGTATGATTCCTTTCTAAAACCTCATTCTTAGGAGACATATTGCATCTCTTCTACAAAGGAGCCTTGTCACTACAAGCTTTCATTTGATCTTTGAAGTTTAATGAGCTTTCATTCGCCTCACACTGAGATGCAATGGCAACAGCTGGCTGTTCTCTCCCTCCCTCTCTCTCTTTCTTCTCCTGCTCAGTGTGGGTGTGAGTACATGTTTATTTGTTTATGTCCAGCAGAGCAGGGTGGGGACTCGAAAAGACCAGAACCAAAACTATCTTCTCCTCTCTGCTCATCTTTTCTCATCTTACTCAATCTCTTCTCCTCTTTGCTCCTCTCTGCTCCTCTCCTCTCCCTTAGGACATTTGTCCTGCTCTGACCTTTGACCCAGGCTGTTAACTCAAGAGGTGGGAGAGGCACAAAAGCCTCCTC
>JAFVLL020001269.1:0-15523 GCA_021397915.2 Tor tambroides
GCAAGCGGTACGTCTGTGTTTTACGCAGACGAGTGCATTTTTCAGCATTCCGTTTGTCTCCTGTTCGCTATTCCATCTTCTTCAGTTTTCCATTTTAAAACAATGTGCAATCCATGCGTTGGGTGATTGTCCATTTTAAGCCATTTGCAAAGCAGCAGAGGGTCAAAGGCAGCATTTATAAATAGTGTTTTAGCGTCTAAACGCGACGGATAGTCTGCCGTCTGGGCTCGCTGTTGTAAGCCACCACCATGGTGACCGACCGCCTCAAGAGGTTTCATGGGCGAGTCCATTCAGCACAATAATGCGCCCACAGAACAACCTACCCACAACACATAGTGCTTTGTCTCCATCCACTGGCTGAACACAGTATTGCAAGCTTTGAGTCATACACTATTATAACAATACACACATTTTCTGGCATGTATGGGGAAAGACAATGATAATCCAAAAATGCATTTCTTTTTACTTTTTGTTATAATAATCTACAGTTTTATAATGTAAATATAAATCCATCTGTTACTTATTCAAAATGCAGCTTTGTGTTTTCCCACTGGGAAAAATATGGCCACTGTCATGTTTATCAGGCTATTTATGATTGATATGGTGTAAGATATATCCATAATAGAGCCTTTTCATATTATATGTGCCAAATATGGTAGCTTTCTCTGTACTGTGGCAGGTTTTACACAGAGGGGAAAACTGAAATTAAACAGCTTTTGTTATGTAATAAGAATGGTCATGAAATCTAGTCTGCACTGTTGACAGCTATAAAATAAATGAACAATTCTTTTAAGCACTTACTACTTCATATATGTCCATTGCTGGTAAGGATAGAACACAAGATGAGTAAGAAATGATGAAAAATAGTGCCTTTTTGTTTTCTGAATAAATTCAGTAAATAAACCTTATAATATGACACTTCCATGATGATGGAAATCAGTTATCTGAGACTCAAGTAAAGCCTTATTTTTATATCAACAAAAGCAAACCGGTTTAAAGACGTCGTTTGAATATCAAATATTTAATGTCTGCTGATGTGCTTTGAAAAGTAGTTTAACAGTTAAAGTCAAATCTTACATGCATTAGGCAGATGCTGTTATCCAAAGCATTATTTATTGTGTTGAAAGTATACATTTTATCAGCTCATGCATTCCCTGAGAATCAAACCCATTTATTTATTTGTTTGTTTGTGTATTTTTATTTATTTATTCATTTATTTTTATTGTTTGCTTACAGATTTAGACACTATAATTGAAACATATTGTGGATTCCTTCATTTATTCTTTATTCAATCAATCTGTCTTTTGTCTGCTTGCTTTTTTATTTGTCTGTAGGCTATTTATTTATTATTACCAATTTTATGTTAATTAATTAATTTATTTATTATTGATGTCAAGACGAAAACTATAGGCTAGATCAGGTGTATTGTTTCAGATGTACAGGACGAACTAAATAAAATCTGTGTTGACTGACTTTAGTTTAATAAATAATCCATATAAATAGCAGGCTATAATACAACCCGACTAAACACTGGTTTCGTGGAGACCAACCGCTCCATGGCAACTGCGCTTGAGCGAGCGAGCGAGTGATTGAGTAATTGAGTAAGTGACCTCCTGCCCAGAGCTTGTTTTACAGTCACTGAGATGCGCTTACTGATATTTCAAAGATCTGGCAACAGTTTTAAGACCAAGGTAGCCTAAACAAAGTGAAGGGGATGAAGAGAGCACAACAGGACACTACACCTTCTCGAGCAGACAGAGAAACTCAGAGTTCGTCTGGACAGAGAATGCTGTTCACAGGTAAGCATTAACGAACGGTTCTGAAACTGGATACTTTATTTAATCATTAGTAAGTTTACGAATGTGAATAAAGTCATCTTTGTTGGGATGATCATCTAGGTCCAGACGGCATTGGAGATTTCCGTCCCAAGTTGGACTATTTCCCCCGCAGCATTGGAATCGGCCCGTTATCTCCAGATGCCACGAGTGATCTCAACTACCTCTTCCGGTCTGCACCACACGCGACCCCGCCGTTACCGAAACACCGTTACGTCGGAGAAGTAGGCTGGGGTCTGCAGTACTCCACTGCACTCAAAAACAACAAACAATATCAGGTTATTATATAGGCTAGGCTATATGTTTACTTACAATTTCTTTTGGTCAAAACAATGGTCAGATCCATCAAGCGTGACACATAGCGTCACTGTGTTCAATAAACAGTATTTTTTTTCTTGGTCAAGGCCAAGGGTAAAAATGTTCATTAGCTATAGCTTTCTATTTGTAGCCCAGTCAATATTTGTATACACGAACTGACTTTCAAAAATAAACCTATGAGAAATATCGGTGTAAAAAGTGAAACAACTAACCACATTTTCTCTTATTATAGCCTATTTGTAGACGTAAATATAAATAAACATTACCTTTCAAAGTTTTGGGATCAGATAGTTGAATCACATTTTCCAAATGCTTCTTGAGCAGCAAATCAGCATAAGCTATCAGAATAATTTCTGATCATGTGACCAGAGCTGGGTAGACTACCATAACTGATTACAAATTACATGACAAAAAGTTTAGTTAGTAATGTAATCCATTACATTACACATTTTAGGTAATATAATCAGATTACTTTTTGATTACTTTTGACCTAACTCGTTTATCACATTGGTTTAAATCTTGTACCATATTGATATAAAATACATAGAGAAAGAAAATGTAGGCTATTCATTGTTAGTCATTGTTATTAACAACATGAAGTGAATTAAACATTACATCAAGGTTTCCCAAACTGGGGTTCGTAAAAGAACTGGGGGTTTGTGAGTTTAAAAGCTAATAATTGATTAAATCATAAAAATGTCAAATTAAAATAATCAAACAGTTAGAACTCTTACTAAAAAATGAAATATTTTATTAGTTTACCTCCATGTCATGTGTAGGTTATTTTAGAAAGGAACATTTAAAAGATGAAAAAGAGGAATTAGGGAACATCAATAAATTATAAATCATTTATTGCTCTTATGTGAATACTATGTAATCATGAAATCAATAAAAAAGTAACTGTAGACTAATTACAAGTATTTTAAAATACAACAAGTACTTAGTTTTTGGAATCTGAAACTCTGCATGTGACACTGAAGACAGGAGTAATGGCTGCTGAAAATTCAGCTTTGCCATCACAGGAATAAATAGCATTTTAAAATATATGAAAATAGAAAACAGTTGTTTTAAATTGTAATAATATTTCACAATACTACAATATTTTACTGTATTTTTTAATCAAATAAACACCGCTTTGCCAGTCCTAAACAATATGGTTGCTGTTAATTTACCTGCTCCAAAATGAGAACTTAACTTATATGACCCATGAACATCATATGCATCTCAATGTCTTTTCTAGGATCATCAGATTATAACTTTATGTATTTGTTTAACATGTATTTCTTTTTTTAAACAAATCTGCAAAGACTAGTTTTGATTGTATTGCCATAATGTATGTGTCTGAACTATGAAATACTTTTTTTCCCCTTCTGTATCAGCTTGGCAGATTTCAATCAGCCATGCAGGACGAAGTGACTCACAGCCCATGGTGAGCTAGTAACCAGGGAGGGAAGGGTTAGATTACCTCCAGCTCCCCCTATTACTCTAGATGGTGATGGGTTTCACTGGCAGGAAATGGGTAGAGTGGATGGAGAGGAAGCTTTTCTCCTCTAGTAATCAATAATTCAACGCTTGCACACAGGCAGAATCAGTCCCAGTTTCAGGACAAACAACCGACCTGCGGGAAGCTTGCTTGGAACCACAGTGCATATGATACCTACAGCGAGGATGACAACAAACAGTTCCCGCTTAACCAGGTGAGATATAAACAAATGATACACTCTCTGCACCCTGTATGACCTCACTGCTTGTTTGTCATATTACGAATAAACTGGAATTGTGTCATTTTGAAGTACTCAGCATTCTCTCATTGTTCTTCTCCATATCCGCAGTAAAGACGGTCAATGCATACTGAGAAAGCACAACCAGATGGAATTACTTTTTCACGGATATGGATCAGCTCTGAAATTTGACATGAGGCCTAAGCTGAATGATTCTTGAATCTTGGTTTGTTGTCATTAAACAATTTATTATCCATAACATTTTGTCAGCTCTTATAAAACCACATTAAATGCATTTTTTCTGTACTGTTCATTTCTTGGTTCATTTGCTTCCATGTTATCAATTGGAATACGTTAAGTTATTATGTAGAATATTTAGTCTCAAATTAATGCAAACTTTCGAAAGAAAGTAAAGAAACAAAGCAGTTTTCTTCATTCACTTTGCTGTTTACCTCATATCTGTGGTTTAAATTGTCAGGAGCTTGTAAAGTCTCAATAATATAGAGATCAAATCATCTTAACAAGGGTTACTATAGATTCAGACAGTCGATAGGAACTAGAAAGCAATAATCCTGCAGCTAAAAGAGGTTTATATGTGATCCCGTCTCTATCAGCGGTCAATCCCAGTTAATAATAGTGCACAACACTCCAGCCGCTTCCAGTATCTTGAGACAAACAGACACAACCTTGTTCAACTGCCATTCTCACTTTTTCGTTACATTTTGGAGACTTTTTGAGAGTATGGTGGTTTGACCTCTAAAGTATTGCCCTCTTCAGGGAAATCGAGCCTGGATTTTTTCAAATGATTAGGTACAAAAATGTATTATTGTCTTTGAGTAAAATGGGTCTTTTCTAATGAAAACAGAAAAATCTGTTAATTCAGAAAATGGCAAAGACCATTGATTGTTTAGTTTAGCTAATTTAAAATGTTAAAAACTATAATTGGATCTCCGTGATACTAAAATGAAGTTGACATCATGCTTGTGACAGGAAACATGAGCACAATTATACTGTGTGCTTTTGATCTCGAAGGAGGCGAAATATGGAATGACTCTTGACTGATTCTGAAATGTTTTCATAAATGTCTGACTATAAATAGTTTTAAAACCTTATTATAGGAGGTATATCTTTCAAACAAAGCAGTGCAGCGAATCCGTGTACTAGACTCCAGAGCAGTAGAGGGCGCTATACGCTCATTTATGCTTCAGTTACAATTTTACTAGTGCTTTCCTTTCAGAGAATATTCCAGTTAACCGTCCATTCAGACTAGGACCCTTTTCCCTATCAAAATCAAAGAATATGTCAAACCCAACTCCTGTAGCCAAGCCTGGAAACGCAGACAACCCTCGGGCATTCTTTGATGTAGATATCGGTGGTGAAAGAGGTCAGGATCTTTTATTTGTTTTAGAAAGGAACTGAATGAGTGCATGCTGTTGTTCCACATGCCTAACTGCACAGAATCAAGACTGAAAGAAAAACATGTACTGAACACAACCACGGATACTACTGTTTAGAAAAGCAGTGTAAATTATCCTGTTTTGGCATTGCACGGTGTTATTGAGTGTTTGCTGTACTATATACGAGTCACTGTTGACCCTTCATATGGGTTAAATATTAATGTCACATTTTATAAGGTTGAAATCGTTTTGATCAATTTATTTTATTAGACTTGAGTGTACATGGGGTGATTTTTATAACATGAGAAATATTACAGGTGTTTCTTCATTTCAGTAATATTCCCTACAAAAAATTATTTTGTTTTGTCAGTAGTAGTAGTAATAACTAACAAAAATACAAACTACAATAAGGCAATAAATTAGAGTTTGTGAGTTTAACGAAAAGCTAATAATTAATTTAATCATAAAAATGTCAAATTAAAATAAATAATTTTAAAATAACATCAATCAAAATAAAAGACTTGGTATAAAATTCAAATATTTTGTTTGTTTCCTGCACATCATGTGACAATTAACTATGTGAAACTTAATTATTAAAATTATTTTTTTTTAAATCTCAGGGGTGCTACATGTAAATAAGAAAGGCTTCCAAAGTAATACATGATTAAATAACCCTCTGTGTTTTGATCAGTTGTTGATCAGTAGTAATGTTGAAATGCTAAGAAAACACTTCGTAAAATGAAAATGATTTTTGTAAATCAAGTGGTCAAATGCTGTGTGGCCTCTCTGTGCAGTTATAGCCACCTGACTAGTGACTGTTTTTTTTGTGAATGTCTGCAAAACTAGAAGCCTTCTGAAGTGTATATAAGCGGTAGGCTATTTTAGAAAGGAAAATTTAAAAGAAGAATTAGGGAGAATCAATAAATGACTAATAATTTATTGTCACTGTGTGAATAATATGTAATCATGTAATCAACAAAAAAGTAACTGTAGTCTGATTTTGAGTATTTTAAAATGTCATTTAATCTAATTACAATTACTTAATTTTTGGAATCTAATGACATAATCCAGATAACATGTAATCAGTTAATACCCAGCTCTGCAATCTGATGATTCATTCCTGCTGTTTTTCTCTCTTTGCAGTCGGCCGTGTAGTGTTTGAGCTCTTTGCTGATGTGGTCCCTAAAACGGCAGAGAATTTCCGTGCTCTTTGTACCGGTGAGAAAGGGATCGGTAAAAGCACCGGAAAACCGCTGTACTTCAAGGGCTGTCCATTCCACCGCAGTGAGTGTCCTGACCTCCCGTTTCCATAGAGACACATGTAATGACCTAAAGCGTAGGGTTCACACAATCATGGAAAAAAACTGGAGAAATCAGGCAATTGTAATTTCTAGGCCTGGAAAATGTATGTAAATTACTATCTAATATACTTTTTCCCTGTAATGCTGAGCTCTAAGCATTTTTAATTTCATTTCATGCTTGCTAGAGTCTAATCTGTACAAGCAAAATGTAATTTTTTTTATTAGACACTCAAGTATAATCATTTAAAACTATAACAATTGGCACCTGACATACAACTGGAAATCCTCTCTCTTTAAAACATTTAATCAAAATCTTATTCAGTAAGTGATACAACTAGTGATCACACATATATCTTATGTATTTCTTTTTGTACCCCCCAGTCATCAAGAAATTTATGGTCCAGGGTGGAGATTTTTCTAATCAGAATGGAACCGGAGGAGAGAGCATCTATGGGGACAAGTTTGAGGATGAAAACTTTTACTACCAGGTACCACAGAGCTGCTTTGCTATAAAGGGCATTTCACCCAAAAATAAGAAGACATTTTGTTCCAACCCTGTAACACAAAAGAAGTAATTAACACTTCTCTTAAAAACTGTAGAATCATGATAAGATTCTGGTCACAGCACTCCTCCCCAACGGATGTCAAACCTTGTTTAATGCACACATTCACTGACAAAATTTAAATTTTTTTAGTGAATTTTTCCTTTAATTAATCAAAGCCATCAGTCTGTGTAATTGCTATGAGATTAAATAAACCAAATACAGCACTTGATCCATCTCCCTGAGGCATCCACTAATTTCCTGGTGTCTGCTCTGAGGAACAAATGAGACACAGATAAAGCGTCTGTTTTTCTTGTCAAATGAAGTGGTGCTTTATTAATCCGGTGGTCTTTCGCTCTGGTTTCCCCCCCCAGCACGACAAAGAGGGGCTGCTCAGCATGGCGAACGCCGGCCCCAACACGAATGGCTCACAGTTCTTTATAACCACGGTTCCCACACCGCACCTGGATGGCAAACATGTTGTCTTTGGCCAGGTGCTGAAGGGAATGGGGTTGGTGAAAATTCTGGAGGGGATGGAAACAAAGGACGACAATCCCGTGAAGGTGACCATGTTAAGCATGCAAACATCTTTTACCCCTTAAATGCATCATGGCATTGCAACAACTGCTTTCATGCTCAGAAATATAAAGCGACAGAGATCTAAACTGGTCTTGAAGGACAGCTATTTCTGGAATCTTTCTTTTACAGGCATTTAGTCACCCTAATCAAGATTTAATAGTCATGAAATTTAGTCTGTCACATGTTCTGCACAGGTGAACTAGCTAAGTGTGATGAATTCTTGTTTTGAAAGAGTGACCATTTCTCTCTCCAATGAGAAAATGAAGATTTTTCTTATTCCAGTGAGCAACTGAATATTTAGATTGATTGTGACTGTCATATCTGTCTCTCTCTCTCAGCCCTGCATCATTGCTGAATGTGGAGAACATAAAGCAGGTGATGACTGGGACATCGCACCTAATGATGGCTCAGGAGACACATACCCAGACTTCCCTGAAGACTCTGACGTGGACTTGAAAGATGTTATTATATTTCTGCATATTCCCTATATATCCAGAATCACTTTAACTCAGAAACCCATTTTAAGTTTATGCACTATAAAGGAAAAAGGAAAGACTAAGCTTTCTAATGAGACTGATATTTTGGCAGTGGTTTTGGAGTTAAATATAATAATTTAAAAAAATAAAAAGTCCATATATTTAAATTTATAATAAAATTAAAGAGTGTGTGTGTATATGTATAGTGTATATGTATATGAATCTGTTGACTTGTCAATGTATATCAGTAGATCAATGAATAATGAAAAATAGATAAAGCTATCCGCCATTAAAAAAAGCATTACAATCTGTATATATACACTAATATATTATATATATATATATATATATATATATATAAACATTACACCGTATTATATAGTATGATAGCTGGAGTGTGATTTACATGCTTTGCAATGCAAAAAAGAAAAAAAAATCCAATCAACACTTTGTTCTCTTTCTAGGTAAACAAAGTCTTGTCTGTGGCAGAAGATGTGAAAAACATCGGGAATAACTTCTTCAAGGCTCAGAACTGGCAGGCAGCCATCAGGAAATATTCAAAAGCTCTCAGGTGAACACTTGTCTAGTCTGCCATTAAGCCCTATTATTACATTACGCTTGCACTGTGACATTAAGGAGACAGCTTTTCACACTTGATTCCAATTTGTCAAACATTTTTAACCATGCTGTTATAGCTGATGTTTCTTTCCTCAAAATGTCTTTTCCCCTTATGTCATGATGACATTTTCGTAAGTACCTGTTTAATATGCAAGATTTCTAACTGTGTAATCTAAAGTGAACGTTGCTATACAACACTGTGACTGCAACATGTCTGTATGCATCATTGTAACCCAGCAAAGGTTGTTTTGGTCCACAGGTATCTAGAGACTTGCGGCAACACCTTAGACGATGATAGTGCCCAAAAGAAGCTGGAGCCCACGGCCCTGAATTGCATTCTCAACACGGCCGCCTGCAAACTCAAGCTGAAACTCTGGCAAGAAGTTATCGAGAGCTGTGATGAGGTAACATGGGACCTTCTGACATTGAGCCGACTGAACGGTGTCCAGTTGCATCTGGGTTAAAGGATATAAGAAGCCAAGGGCCTTGATGATTTATAATGATGTACCTCAGCTATTCACCACTCTTGAAATAACCTTGTCACGGCCAATACCATTTATAGATCACCAGATGCACTGTCTCTCTATTTAGGGAACAGTTTAAATGGATTCAGATTTCTTGAAATGGCCTGTAAAACCAGTCTCCTGGTTTGAGGGGTGATTGTAATGTTTTATGTTGTTTTTTGTTTGTTTTTTTTCTCAGGCCCTGGAGCTAAACCAGACAAACACTAAAGCGTTGTTCAGGAGAGCTCAGGCCTGGCAGGGACTTAAAGAATTCAACAAGGCCATGGTACCAACACTACATGGACAGAAGTACACATTCATCTCACTCTAAATCTGTGGTTCTCAAACTTTTTCAGTCCAACAGAGCAGACCTCCTGAGACCTTGAATATCTGAAAACTGCCAAAACAGCTGCGCACAGTTTTTGTGCATCCTATAGCTAATGAGCCTTGAGGACAACTGTTAATTTAACATTGGTGTTCACTGTCAGATATTTTATTCAAATAGTTTGAGAACCACTGCATTAAATGCCTCAAAGAAAACAATGAAATTCTGCCATCCTTTACTCACCCTCATGTCGTTCCAAACCTGTATGACTTTATTTCTTCCATGGAGCACAAAAGGAGAAATTATGAAGGATGTACTGGTATTTTTCCTTTCCATGCAGGTAGAAACTGGCTTGGCATTTTCAGGCTTCAAAAAAGGATGAATAATCTTTGACAGTTTAATTCAGAACTAGTTAACAGGACCTGTTATTCAGGAAAACTGCTTATTATTAAGGTCTGAAAGCTTTGCTTTTGTCAGAGAGAATCACTCCAATTACCGAATGTAGAACAAAGACAGATGTTAAAAGTTCAAATGAATCAGCCTTACAAAAAATAAATAAAAATGGCTCTAATTTACATCGCAGTTTATTTCAAGGTATTTACTTAAGAGCACTCATCTTTTCTGTTCTTAAACTGCAGATTGACCTGAAGAAAGCACAGGAGATTGCACCAGATGACAAAGGTTAAACAGGTCTTTACAAATCATGAATTGGGTTTAACAAATCTTTTATGATTTGTGAATTTTTTTTTTCCCCTTTTTATTTTCCTTTCTCTGGTTTCAGCAATTGGAAACGAAATGCTGAAAGTGAAGCAGCAAGTAAAGGAAGAAAAAGAGAAAGAAAAGAAGATTTATGCCAAAATGTTTGCGTAACAGAAACTGCAGTGACCACTCCACACCGACCTACCTGCATATGTCCACTTACATTGCACTTGTGTCTTAGTGTTTTAGTCTAGAGCTGGGAAAAAACGGCCTTGGAGTCTTTCATTTAGGATAAATATGAAATATCCAGTTTGGAAAGGATTCATTTTGTCTACTGTGTTATTAAACGATTTGTCTGTGAGTGAATGAAAAAAAGTTTTAGTATGCTGATCTAAAGATGTCTTGTATTGATTACTGTTCAAGAAAGAATAAGCTGACCTTAAAGACTTTGCAAATAATATTGTTTGTTTTTCTGGGTTCATTTATCAAATGGTGGCTAAAAAAAAAAAGCAAATCTTTTTTTTTCCTTTTGGTGAAATGAGAATCAGTCATGTCAGTTGTGTGAAATAAAACAATGGATATTTTCAGGGATTTTTGTTTGTAGTTCTATATAACATACCAAGAGATTGGAATAATTTATTTATTTCTGACAGTTACAGTTACCAATTTTGACAATATATACACAAAACTGTCAGTTTACAGTTAACCACATCATGGTGAGCTAAAACGTCCACTGGTTGTTAATCCAACGTGATCCTTTGTCTTTTGACACATTCCTTTGACGGACGTTATATATATACAATTCTTTCAAATGTTACAATTTGAGCAAACCTGAAATATGCAAAGCCACTTTTTGTAATTACACTTCAAGCTCATATCAGACAGGATATGAGGACTTTCTATTCCTTAGGCACATCAGAAGGACTATCAAGTCTTTAAAATCTTTAGCCCTGAAAGTTAAGTAAAGTGATTTTGAACTTGTGCGATGTGCCCAATAATAAAAACGATATGTAATACTGAAATCACATGCCGTTGTAGGCTGGTCCTCCACTGCCCTCAGGCACAACCCAATTGATGTTCTGGCTGGGGTCTTTGATATCACAGGTCTTACAGTGGACGCAGTTCTGTGCGTTGATCTGTAATCTCATGCCATCGCCCGTCTCGAGAGGAACATACTCATATACACCTGTGGGACAGCAGAGACAAATATTTAAACATTGGCAGCTTGTTCACCAGGTGTTTTTATCAACCTCAGCATGTCAAGCTTGTTGATCTTGTATTATCAGGTGTAACTAAAAGGTTACCACTGAGTCTCTATTCCTAAACACTGAGAGCATTAGTTACCAGCAGGACAGAACCTCTGCTCTGGGCCATCGTAAATTGAAAGGTTTTGGGCCACAGGAACAGTGTCATCTTTCAGTGTCAGATGGGGCGGCTGGTCATGCTCATGATTGGTCCCGCTCATGGCTACAGATGACAACAGATCAAAGCTGATCTTTCCATCGGGCTTCGGATACTCGATGGGTGTACAGTCCTTAGCTGGCTTCAGCTGAGCAGAGTCTAGACCTACAAGACAATCATTTGTTTACCATTAGAAATAAAATACAAATGAATTGTAACATATGTCAGACGCCCACTGCTGTAGTGAACAGAATAGTAGTCTTGCATAGCAACATGTCTGACTATTAGCATGCAGTCTGGCCAACACCGAAGCTAATTCTGTCTAAGAACTGCCTGCTCAGGCAGGAAGGGGCCCTCTGGCTAACCACAATTAGTTCATTACATTTAGGAGCAGGTGAATCTGAAATGAGACAAAACTCTGAAAATAATTCAGAAATGAGAACAAAGAATATACAATTGTGCTCAAGTTGTATGCTCTTTACTTGCTACGTGGTATTAAATAAGAATTAGAAACCTCCAAAAGTTTAAAACGCCTTGGACAATATCGGAACATTTATTGTTCTACAAAAAGTGTTTTTGAATAGATAAGGAACAACACAAACTATGAAGAATCATCAGAAAATAACAAGGATTTATGCTAATATAGTCTAAAAACCCACACTGCCTTGGGCATTTCAAATCTTTTGGAAGGTAATGACTATATTTATATCTACATTTATTCACTTAGCATTTGGCAGTATTTATTTTATTTCAAAGTTCTGATTCCATGCACTTCTAGTTCTTTCTCAGAATTGATAAATATAAATGTAATTGTAAATAGTACTTTTTAAACAAGACCTTTTTCCCAGCAGACAAAAACCTGTGCTCCCAAAAAACCCAATTTGAAACTAATTTCACCCAGCATTTTCCATCTATAGAAGCATCAGAAAAGTCTAAAATTCAGTCATTAGGTGCTTTTGGCATTTACAAACATGAAACATCAACAACCAGCGAATGGAGGGAGCTGCTTTTGTTGCGTGTCGTGGGTTTTGTGATAACGAAGATGGAATGTAAACGCACAATTTACGTGACTGAAAGGGCATGAAAATCTGACTAAATCTATGAACTATGAAAAGGTTCCTCCGGTGCGACAGTGCCTAATAATGGACATTAATATGGCATTAAATCAACTCTTCAAAGTATGCTTGTTTCCTGTGCTCAATATGTATATACCGTCAATTAAATAAAATAAATACAAATATACTGCGCTGACTTTATAGCTCAGAATTTGCATCCATTTGCAATATTTGATCTAAATGAAAAGCTTTTGTTATAAACAAGCAAACATTTCATTCCGTGTTTCTTTGTTCTTACCATTATGCTTTAGAGTCCATGGTTCTTTTCCTCTCAAAATCCAGTAGAATATTCCAGTGTACACCATCCCTCCGTATAGACCAAAATAGTTATGAAAAGATGGTCTGATGTTCCTCACAGAATGCAACTCCTTCCAGATCCAGGACTTTTTAAAAACTTCCTCATATTCAGGAATATAAAGACCTAACAGAGGAAAAAAAGAAACAAAAACATTCTCCGTCTAGGACACTTTTAATATCCTTAGACTATGTGAGTTACACCTCAGTTAATTCGCAAAGATGTCTGGGTTGGCTACCTGCTGTTTCTGACTGCAGATTCTCATCTGTGATTTTGCTGAAGGCGATCTCAGCTGCCAACATTCCACTCTTCATGGCCGTGTGTGTGCCTTTGATCTTGGGCACGTTCATGAAGCCTGGACTGCACCCTATCAGCATGCCACCTGGGAACGTCAGTTTAGGAATCGACTGGAGGAGAGATCATGGATGTGAGAAGTTCATCAAGAGAAAACAGAAGAATATATATTGAGAATTTCAAGTCGCTGACATGCCTGGAAACCTCCTTCGTTGAGGGCTCTGGCTCCATATGCTATCCTGTTGCCACCCTCCAGGGTTGACATTATAGAGGGGTGATGTTTCCAACGCTGGAATTCTCTGAACGGGCTCAGATATGGATTAGTGTAGTCCAAACCTATCTGAGGAGACATACACAAACATATCTGTAGTATTCCTGTGATAACGAAGCCGGATTTTTAAGCAGCCATTATTCCAGTCTTCAGTGTCACATGATCCTTCAGAAATCATTCTAATATGCTGATTTGGTGCTCAAGAAACTTTTTTTTTTTATTATTATCAATGTTGAAAACAGTTGTGCTACTTAATATTTTGTGAAAACAGTGATACATTTCTTTTAAGATTCTTTGATGAATAGAAAGTTATTTAAAATAGAAGTCTTTTGCAACACTGCAATTGTCTTACTGTCATCTTTGATGAATAAAATTATTTCCTTAAACTAAATAAATAAAATCCTACTGACCCCAGACTTTTGAGCAGTAGTGTATTCTCACACTGTGTATCTCAAAACTGCAAAAATAAAATGTATTTAAGAGACAAACAATTCAGAACAATTATGAGATTTGATTTAGTTCTGTCAATCAAACGCTGCTGCAATGTATCTCCAGACGACTGTGACCAATCAGACTGAGTACCATCCCAGGCCATGACGACATTGGATAATAGCCCGTCATCACTGCCGAACTCCTCAAGACGTCTGGAATTGAGACTATTTTCTATGAATCACAAGCATTCCGTGAAATGCCTCTTTAAAAAGTGATTGAAAAAAAATATCAATTTGATATGCTACATTATCAGCAGGAAGAGAGAATGTCCTCATGACAGACCCTGACCAAGAACAACTTCAAAAGTTGAAAGCCTTTTCACACTCTCATGCCTATCGTTTTAGCTCATGAAAGAACATGATAAACGAGGTCAATAATATCTATATAGATCAAAGCATTCTGACAAAGACATCAATCCAGAACATTCTGCTGTATGATTAAGGCTTCAAAGAGGACATTTGCAAATCCAATGAAATACTTCAATCAGAGTTTGACCCAGAAGGTTCAGGAATAAGATGACTTACAACAAATCCCAGGGCCACCAATGGTTCTCCCTCATTGAGGTGGTACAGGAAGGAGCCTCCATATGTGTTCCTGTTTAGAGGCCAGCCAACTGAGTGCTCAGCCCGTCCTGGGTGCCACTTCTTCTCATCAATAACCCAAAGCTAGAAGAAAGCAGTGTTTTGTTTTGTTTTGTTTTCATCAGTTCATAAAAACTGCATCAAGCTTTTCAATGAAAGCAATGACCCAAAGCGTGAAAATGAACTGATATCACTACAAATGTTGTCAGTAAAAGAGAAACAGTGAAATCAGTCTGAACATGGAAATATTCATGTATGCAAGTTTAAAACATCATCCAAGAGAGAGAGTTTTTTTTTACCTCTTTTAGACCGATAGCGTACGTCTGCGGTTCACAGTTCTCCCTGAGATTGAACTGCTTGTAGAGCTGCTTGGCCAAGTGTCCGTGGCAGCCTTCCCCAAACAAAGTGACCTTAGCGTGGAGCTCCATGCCTCTCTCAAACACATCCTGGAGGAGATCAACAGAGCGTGAAATGTGGTGGTAATAGTGCACGAATATGCCATCTACATAGCAGAATCACTTTACCCATAGTTACCCTTTTATTTTTTCTTACTGCAACCTTTCACTGTAGTTCAGAAAGTCATTTGGCCTTGGTGTGAACATTCAGTTGACTGAATAATTTATATAAAATCACATAAAAGGTGTGTTTTGTTGTATGTGTATTTAAGGCATTTGCATAATCTGCTCTGGAGGGGATGCTGACATTTAAATAGACAAAAGAAAATGATTGATTCAGTCAGTGTGGAAGAACTTGACTGGTC
>JAFVLL020001271.1:0-20852 GCA_021397915.2 Tor tambroides
AAGCGATCAGCCTGTGGCTCTGCTGAGGCACTATTGAGCCTTCAGCTCGTCTGGATTGCTGGATCGACTGTTTCTCATCTTTCTCTTGAAAATATCCCATAGATTCCATATGGGGTTCAGGTCAGGCATGTTGGCTGGCCAATCAAGCACAGTAATATCATGGTCAGTGAACCACTTGGAAGTGGTTTTGGCACTGTGGGCAGGTGCTAAAGTCCTGCTGGAAAAGGAAATCAGCATCTCCATAAACTTGTCGGCAGATGGAAGCATAAAGTGCTCCAAAATCTCCTGGTAGACGACTGCATTGACTTTGGACTTGATAAAGCACAATGGACCAACACCAGCAGACGTCACAGCACCCCAAATCATCACAGACTGTGGAAACTTCACACTGAACTTCAAGCAGCTTGGATTCTGTGCCTCTCCACTCTTCTTCCAGACTCCAGACCTTGATTTCCAAATGAAATGCAAAATTTACTTTTATCTGAAAAGAGGACTTTGGACCACTGAGCAACAGTCTTGAAATGAACTTGAAATGAACAAAGCTGAAAATGAACAAAGCTGAAAATGACACTATTGTCTTCTGTAGAGCTGCCTTTAAAGACATATTTGATGAACTTTGCAATATTGACACTGTTATATTCCTGTTTATTACTGTAAAGCTACATTGAAACAGTGTTAATTTTAAGACATTTATTTTTTTTATGTCTATATATTTCAAGTATTAGATTTTAGCTTGAGTGTTTATTTTAGTAATTATTAGTAACACTAAACAAAGATGAGAAATATTGCCTTGCAAACTAGCTAAAATAAAAAGGTTTACATTTTTTATATTTTATTTCAGTTAATATAGTTCATTTAATTTTTATATATAAAAAATAGTTTTTATTTAGTTCATATTTTATTTCAGTTTATTGTACTTGAAGTAATAAAAATGTTTGTAATGGTTTTAATTAGTTAACAATAACAACCCTGCTCTAAAACCATCTGTATTGTATGAAGTGCTATATACATAAACACAGTCTGACTTGACTTTAAATCATCCAAAACATTTCCCCATTTATTTCCATTGTACTTGCCTCATTGTAACCTCCATTTTTGCTTGTTGAAAGAAAACGAGGACAAATCCACATTGTTTTTTGTGGTAATGCTGTCGATTGAGTTTGTATTGAACCTAGAACATCCTTTAGGTCAGTAAAGCCATCGTTCAGTTTTCAAAGTCATACGCTGGAAACACAAGCCTGTTCTCAAACGAGTCTGGTGATCAGTTTGGCTGAGCGGATCATTTCAGTGCAAAAGGAGTAACAGATCTCTCACACTGGCAACTTTCATTAAACTCCAATATTCTGAAGAAAAATTCAGAAATTCATACAGGAAGCATCTAAATGCAGAAGCATCATCTGATCCCTCACTGGCCATCAGTGATCATCGACGCGAGCTAAAAGCATTACAAACTCACAATGTCACTCCAATCTGAGTGGAAGTGATTGGCGAGCGTCCAAATGCACCTGTACGTCCGCTGCATCGCTCTACGTTCTCCCTGTTCCGTCCAGAGGTGTCCTTTGCCAAACCCTCCACCATCCGCTTTGCGGCCGCCACTTGACCTTCTCGCTGTGTTTGTCTTATCACGCCGCTGCTACAACATCAGAACATGCCAGGAATGCCAATAACATTAAGATCCTATCCAGGAAACGATCCCGCATCCAGTTTCAACTCCACAATATGTCAAAGCTCTTCTGCTATCAGCGATTCGAAACAACTGTTGTTATCGTCTGCAAACTTCAAACACTGTGTGCTTGGGTTGGGAGTACATGAAAGGCTTTCTAAAAAGTAGATACAGAGCAATATCAGAGTTTGTGTGGTGAATTAGAGGCGAGGCAGACGCTTCGTCACATCACAAAGCGGAGACAGACATGAGATGGCTTAAGGGGTGTGAAATTATCTGATGTGATTGAAATCTTGCCTCTGTCAAAGATTAACCCTTGTCAGTGGCTCACATATACGTTCTTATCGTTCATCGCGCAGCGGCAATGCAAAACCACCGCTGGGCAGGTCTCTGTGAAAAGTATCCTTGAGCTGTCAGTTTGATCTTCAGCTGTCCTTAAAGGAGTAGTTCACCCAAATATGAAAATTTGCTGGAACTTTACTCACCCTCAGGCCATCCCAGATGTAGATGAGTTTGTTTCTTCATCAGCAAATTTGGAGAAATTCAGCATTACATCACTTGCTCACCAGTGGAATGGGTGCCGTCAGAGTCCAAACAGCTGATAAAAACATCACAAGCAATCCACACCACTCCAATCCATCAATTAATGTCTTGTGAAGTGAAAAGCTCCATGTTAGTAAGAAACAAACTCCTTAATGATGGATTTTCTGCCCAAAATATGAGTCAATAATCCATAATAATGCTTCCTTCAGTGAAAAAGTCCATCACCTGTTGTCTCTCGCATCAAAATCTACCCACATATTTGTTTATGAACTGTTTTGGACTGTTTCTGCTTGTAAAAGGTGCTTGATCTGTACATATTTCTCTCCTGATACAAACCAATTGAATTTTTCACTGGAGAAAGCAATATGATGAACAGAGAACTTGTATTTTACCTAGAAGCAACAGTTTGAAGTTAAAACGTGTTAATGATGGATTTGTTTTTCTTACAAACATGCAGCTTTTCTCTTCCCAAGACATTCACTGTTGGACTGGAGTCATGTGAATTACTTGTGGATTATTGTGATGTTTTTATCAGCTGTTTGGACTCTCACTCTGACGGCACCCATTCACAAAGGATCCATTGGTGAGCGAGTGATGTAATGTTAAATTTCTCCAAATCTGTTCATTTTTGTGTGAACTATTTCTTTAAATTTGTCATTATGGTCATAAGACTACCAGTCCAGTTCACCAGTCAGTGTTTTAAAGCCAAATATCAGCATTTCTCGCTTTAGATGTGTCTATTTCCTCTTTTAAAAGCATTAGTGTCCATGTCTGTGTTTTGTAGGAAAAAATAACGGAGGAAACGCTTCTCTGCTCAGCTGACTGGGCTAAGCATTTCTTCAACTGGATATTCCCAAATCCGTGCTTACAATATGTGCTTTTGTCTAGTACAGCATTTAATCTCTGGCAATACATTCAGCTGGGTATCTCAAGCTGAATTCACATTAAGACGAACTAAAGCTGATTACATCCACAACACTAATAAAACTTCTCAAACAAATTTGCATGCCTTACAAAAAATTACCATGGTAGTGCAAATAGCTGTTACTACACTTATTTTTACTACATGATATTATCCACCAAAATTAAATTAATTAATGTCAGAATGCAAATTTCTTCTTTAACCTGTTCAGACATGAATTATGTCCTTGAGACACAAAAATATCACTGTTTTATTTCTACTCTAAATGTAGCCATAAATGACAAAATGAAAAAATATGATTGCCATAATTATCATTTTTAAGGAAGTTATTTAAATATGTCCATGTGTGTGTGTGTGTGTGTGTGTGTGTGTGTGTGTGTGTGTTTCCTAAAAAAATTTAAATAAAAAAACAAAACTTAAAATTATAAATTACAATTTTCAAAGTCATTCTAGATTCAGGTTGTATATTCCTGATTAATGCCTCTAGTTCAAAAGACATACAAAGTTGAATGTCAAGACAAAAACACTGCTGAAATACTTCTGCTGCTGTTACAAGCAAACAGGTTTGAATTTAAAATACCCATTTTGATATCTTTTGTCAAGCATGTCTCGTGGTCTAAAGATCTCCTGACTCAATTATGGCAAAGGCTGGAGAAAATTTGCAGGAGGATTATTACTGAAATCACATCTGTCAGCTTTACAGTAATATTCAGTACAGCTCTTGGCTGTGTTGAGACCCAGTGTCCATTATAATGGGAAAAAATCCTGTGTAAGACATGTAACACTAATGATATGACTTCACCTCACATTAAACCTGTCAAACTATTTATGTGGCTTTAAAATATTATACTACAATTATGCCATATTTTCTGACTTGTGCCACAGTTTTAAATGAATATTTGTGACATTGCATCCACTGATCCATTTAGTTACCATGGTAAGAAAAACCAAGGCTACAGTTTTCAGTGTAGACAACACTTCTCACAGTATCTTTAAGTCAGTTGCTGTGTCATATCTTGTAGAAGCAGTTTTTTTGTAGACTTCATGTCGTATGTGATCAGAAGGCTTTTCAGCAAAATTAAACAGTAAAACAGCAAAAAAAACAAAAAAAACAAAGTAAAAATATCAAAAAAGTGGTCAACAGAAATACAATTTTTTTAGAGTTACCAACTCAACAGCTGAGCAGAAATCAAGGCTTTTCTCTCAGGTTCAGTATGAAATATGCATCAGCATTAAATATTTCTGCTAGAGTTTCTTCAGTATTGCAGATTCATAGTGGTTCCCAACATTTCATGTCAGCTGAACACCCATTCAATGTTCAAAAACTTTGAACTTCACAACATCTCTGTATGTTTACTGGTAGAACAATATGTGGCTTATCTAAACTTTTGCATAAGCCTTAAATGGATTATACTGAATATCCTGGAGAGGCAGAAGGGAGAGACAGAAATATCTGAAGAAAATATTTCAAGTTACCATGACCCTGGAAATCTTGCAGCATACATTATTTTCATGGGAGATTAAAAACTATTCAATTGTAAATAGCAATCAATATTTTGCATACAGCACTGATGTGTACTGCTATTGTAAAAATCCACAAGAAATTCCCAAGGGTACTCAAGACCAATTAGCCTTCCTGGTTGGTCTACAAATTGACGTCATGACTGAATTGGATTACAGCCATAAATTAAGGTATTTCACGCTCCTGACATTCAAGGGTTAAAGTAAATGCTTTTATTGAATTTATTTCCGCACTGGCAACTCGCATCAAAAATGAATGCTCAATTATTAATTGACGTCTTGCAAAAACACGACTGTTTTTCTGCCACACATAAATCAAATGACAGGACTCTGTCTGTGCACACACACACACATCGCAATAGACCATCGTAATTTTACCACCTGACAAATCTCGTGGCGCGCAACAGGAGGGGGCAGAGGCCAACGCATGTCCGTTTCCCTTCGTCCTCATAATGACCCATCCTCACTTCTCTCACTATTGCATATGAAAAGTGAGCTTTTGATACATTTGTGTCAGATGCAATCGAACACACGCACACTCAGAACAATAAACGCACCCGCTGACAGCCTATCATGACTGTGTGATGAGAGATGATGACCTTGCGTGTGCGTGGATGACAACTCCCTCAAAGGCACCGGGGTAAATGCATTTACCTTCACGGCACACAACACAACAGGTGCTGTAAATGTGTGAAAACGCGAACGAACGCTTACAGAGAAACCTGGCTGCACCTGTTTGCACGTTGGACAAGTGACAGTTTGCAGATGAGGACGAATTGAAGCAAAATCCAATCGAAATGACACGGTACTGACCCGTACGCGAGCGGTACCGGGTGCCGCCACAACGTCTGCCATTCAAGGGCGTGCGTCCTTGCTGCAAACAAACGAGAGGAATCCACCAAAGTATCTCACCTTTTCCGTCCTCGTCCTCCCGATTCAGGTGCATGGCTGTTCGCCTTTGGCACGCCAACAAACGCTTGTTTCTTCGCTCAAGTCCCCTCCAAGAAAAAGTCGAATCCAAAACGTGCTCTCGAGCTTCCAATGGGCGAGTGACCATGGAGCACCGCGCTCGCTCTCTTCTCTCCTTCCCTGTTTATTTCTTTCTTTCACTCACTTGGTTTTTCTTTCCCAGTCCCCTCATTCGGCTGATGTCGGGAGATGGCAGTGAGAGGGTCTGAAGGGAGGGATGAGGGCGAGGAGTGGTGAGTTGTGTGTCCGTGTCACCGCCAGCTGATGGCACATCTCAGTTTATGTGGGTGAAGTCGAGTAAAACGGGACGCGTTTTGGTCAGTCACAGAGAGCGCCGTTAAACCAGCTCTTCAGGCTGCTCTCGGGTTAATTTTAGCATTATATGATGAAAATGTCACAAAATAAAACTGTTTAAGCCCGAGCCATTTAAATGTCAGAAGTCACAGGGTTAAGATAAAACGAGCCAGTGAATTTGTACCGCAAAATCAGAATTCTAAGTAGGCTAAATAAATAAAAAAACCAAAACAAAGGTAAGTAAATACACTTATTTCTAAACTGGCATCAAAACAAATGTTAAAATGTTTCTGTATGTGCCTATATTTGGATACTGTATTCATGCGATATAATCACGTAATGTGCAATCTTGAATTTTCCGGTTTTATTAAGAAATTCGTCAAAAATATATTTTATAAGTTCATTAAGTGTTCCATTTTAGCTGATGAAATGGAACAGCAACTAAAAGTTTTACCATCCAGATTCTGTGAAGTCATTAGCCCTGCCCACTTTAGCAAGCTCAGACCAATCAAATCAATTAATACACTCAAGCACTAATTTGCGGTTGTGGCTAGAAGGGATACAGCTAAAACTGGAAGCTTACAATAAATTAAGTTTTTCTACCTATTAGATTGTGTTTTATTAACGTCTATACCTACCCTAACCCTAAACGTACCCTTTACAATAATGCAAAAACAGTAATTATTGTTGTACAGTGTGACAAAATACCCTATATTGATGTGCGCATGCACACTAGCCGCATCTGTATCCCTTCTAGTCTTAACCCAATTGGCAAATGTTTCCAATAGTTTGCGATAATAACGATAATCTTCACAAAGTAACACAACATTCTCGGATTTTGAAGATTCAGTACAGCCACATGTAAAAAGCTATAAAACTACACCACAGATGCATATGACATCAATGTGACTACCATTAAGCTTCTGACAACTCTTTCAGTCTTTATTAAAAATAACATTTTCCTTGAAATTATTAGTTAGAGTAGTTTACAAGAGCATGATTATGAACGATAATCATTGTCAAAAAACATTGACCATGGAACCAGAAGTGCTTTTTTTTTCTGGGTTTTGGCCTACAAAAATATCATTCCTGCAGCAGTCCATGACTGGAAATTGAATCTTAAAGAACTCCAACCTTTACACCACCATTTTTATCTTAATGTTTTGTCTTTTGCACATGCTCACTTTCTCGTAATCTCTCATTTGTTGCCTCTTTATTTTCAACATATTTGAGGAAGTTGATGAAGAATGTCTTGGCTTTAGTTAGTGATGTGTGTTCTTGTCGAGTGTGTTGTAAGAATATGTTTCTGGTCATACTACATATAACTTTAACCTGTAGGCCTATATTCTTTGAACTGCGACTTGACATTTATCCATTTGGCAGATGCTTTTATACGAAGTGACTTCTATTGTATAGTTCCCTCAGAATCAGGCCCATAACCTTGATGCTGCCAGGCTTATATTTGTTAGCCATGTTATATTTTCTATCTGTCTGCCATGTCAGTCGTTATTTTGTCTTCATTCCTGATGTATATCTCTTTTTATATTTCAAGCTTGCAGCTGAACCATATTTTATGCTGCTTTTAAGGCGGTTTTATAAAAATCGTTCATGCATAGTTGTAGCCTTGATCTAAGGCACTTGGACTCTTTTTATATTTGTCAATTTTATTACATTTTAAGAAGTAGTTCACCCAGAAATGAAGATTTGTTGAAAACGTACTCAGTCTCAGGCCACCCAAGATGTAGGTGAGTTTGTTTCTTCATCTGAACAGATTTGGAAAAATTTAACATCACTTGCTCACCAGTGGATCCTCTGCAGTGAATGGGTGCCGTCAGAATGAGAGTCCAAACAGCTTATAGAAACATCACAATAATCCACACCACTCCAGTCCATCAGTTAATGTCTTTTGAACCAAAAAGCTGCATGTTTTTAAGAAACAAATCCATCAAGACATTTTAACTTTAAACCATCACTTCTGGCCAAAATATGAGTCCATAATTCATAATAACGCTTCCTCCAGTGAAAAAGTCCACCTCCTGTTGTCCTCTTACGTCAAAATCCACCAATATATTTGTTAAGAACTGTTTTCGTTTGTAAACAGTGCTTGATCTGTGCATATTTCTCTCCTGATTCAGACAACTTTTTCACTGGAGAAGGCAATATTAAGGATAGATGACTCATATTTTAGCTGGAAGCAAAAGTTTGGAGTTAAAAATGTCTTAATGATGGATATGTTTCTTACAAACATGCAGCTTTTCACTTCACAAGACATTAATTGATGGACTGGAGTGGTGTGGATTATTGTGATGTTTTTATCAGCTGTTTGGACTCTCATTCTGACGGCACCCATTCACTGCAGAGGATCCATTGATGAGCAATTTCAATAAACATTTGCATTTCTTAATATGGTTTTGACAGAATAGAGGCAGTTTTCTGATCTCAAAATGAAGTGACATTTGAAACCTTACCTTGAAAGCTTATCAGTTTGGTCTTCACTGCATGTAATTAGCCAGTGTTTTGCCATTCCTGCTGATTTTCGCAAGCTATTTAGCATCTCTACTTGATGTTGGATGATTGACAGCTGCTTATACTAATTACACCTTCTGATGGGCTGATGACAGCATTACCTGCGCCCCCCACCGAGTGCCATCATACTCAGCATGTCCTCTAAACATGCAGAAATGTCTGCTTTTATGGAGTCAGACTCATCTGGGATCACACTACATTGTGTGTCTCCGGAGACAATCTGTTTTCCCAGCTGGTGGAACAGCACAACAAACCAATTGACTCTCAGCTCACGGCGGATCTTCACGCCCCCTAGAGGATCTTCACTAGAGTTGCATTAGAATTCTAATGGAGAGGAAACAGCAGCCTGTCAAGCAGCTGCCACGCTGTAGTGTCTGTCAGAGTGTTTTGTATGAAGAAATGTTTTTCAGACTGGCTTCCAAAACATCATAACATTGTGTCTAATGGTCTAGACAAAAATCAAGTAAGCTTTAAACATACCAAGCCACATATTCATGGCTTATAATGATTATTTTTGCAGTAAAAATGGAATCATGCCTTAACATTTTTAAAAAGTGCAATTGTGCAGTGTGTGAATCAGTTTTAATGAGATACTATTATAGTTTTTATTTTATTTTTTTTTTATTAAATATTTTAAATAGATTTTTTTATATATATTTTTCAATTTAATTTTAATTTTTAATTTATTTGTTTGTTTGTTTTAAAACGTCTATATAATTTTAATTAATTTCTTGCCTTAAATTAGATGATTAAGTATTTAAAAAATTTTATTTATATTTTCCATTGTCATTTTAAATTTTAGTAACTTTGTTGTTTTTTATTTTTTAATGTCCGTATTTCATTAATTTTTTTAAAAATTAAAAACAACATTTATGCAAGGTGTGAATATACTTTTTATTAGTATTTTGAATTAGTATTTATATATTTAAATTTTAATAATTTTGTTGTGTAATTTTTTTAACTAAGTTTACAAATTTTCACTAATTTCATGCTTAAAAATGTAAAAAGTTTGTAATATTGTCATGTACTTTTAAATATGTCTATACAGTTTGTATTACTTTTATTTCAGTTTTGAGTTTGACCTATTTTAGTACAAGTATATATATATATATATATATATATATATTTCAGTGAAATTAAAATGAAATTAAAATTTCATTTCAAGATACTAAATTATAAATATGCATTTAATAAGTATATGACTTTTTTTTTTTTTTTTTTTTTTTTTTTGATGGTTAAGGCAATATGCATTCTGTTAGATGGACCTCAACAGATTTCACTTCTAAAATGGCAAAATCCTTCAAAACCCACCTAAAATTAATTTTATAATTAGCACATTTCTTTTACTGTATACATTAATTTACTTCTTTCAATCACTGCATCATCAGATGCCATTTCTATTCTTTTTATCAGCTGCCTCTATGCAGGATTCTTGAGATCACAGATGCATCTATGTTGCTTTCAAAAACCTGCCAGTGAAGGCAGAATGTCTTAGTAGACAGAATGGTACACAAACACGTGCCTTACAGCACTCTTACCTGCGAAGGGAGCAATTTTCTGGTTTCAGACACAGTCGTCTAGATCAGAAGAGAAAAAAATTAAATACATACCCTGGACCACAAAACCAGTCTTAAGTGTCAATTTTTCAAAATTGAGATTTCTGCATCATCTGAAAGCTGAATAAATAAGCTTTCCATTGATGTATGGTTTGTTAGGATAGGACAATATTTGGCTGAGATACAACTGTTTGAAAATCTGGAATCTGAGGGTGCAAAAAAATCAAAATACTGAGAAAATCACCTTTAAAGTTGTCCAAATGAAGTTCTTAGCAATGCATATTACTAATCAAAAGTTTTAATATATTTACAGTAGGAAATTTACAAAATATCTTCATGGAACATGATCTTTACTCAATATCCTAATGATTTTTGGCATAAAAGAAAAATCTATAATTTTGACCCATACAGTGTATTTTTGGCTATTGCTACAAATATACCCCAGCGACTTAAGACTGGTTTTGTGGTCCAGGGTCACACACACACACACACATATATATATATATATATATAATTTTGATTTTTGTTATTTCCCATTTTCATTTTAACTTTAGTTCTGGTTTTAATAATTTTGTTAGTTTTTTTCATTATTATTTTACAGATTTAAAATAATAAAAATAAAATAAAATAAAAACATGACAAAATGACTAAAACTTGAACTCAAGTTAAAATCTATATAGTTTTTCATACATAACATTTAAAAAAGGATATGACATTTTTATTAGTTATTGCTTATTTTATTGTAGTTTTTGTTTATTTTGGTTTCAGACAGTCTGTGTAGACCAGAGAAACCAAAATGTAATCATTTATGTGGAGTCTGAGATTCACTGACTCAATAAGAGCAATGCTGAATGTCCTTGAAAGGCCTTGAGTATCTCTGTGTCCTTGTGAATAATGCATTTATCCCCCTAACCAAGTAAAAGCATCCTTATGCATTTCATAAAATTCAACTGCAACCTGAAAACCACCATGAGTTTGTTATTACTTCATAGACATTAGGTAGAGTAAACTGTACATCGCATTCTATTACTTCACGTATTTCCAAGGACAGAAAGTTGCTTGATGATTTATGTAATCTTCTGACTTTGGCTGCAAAGTATTGTTTTTGCATAAAGAAGGATGAAAAGGAAAACAGACTGAGGGCATCGGGCATCAGTCGGCCTCTCATTGTGTGTGTGTGTGTGTGTGTGTGTGTGTGTGTGTGTGTGTGTCTGCTGGGGGCTTAACCTTGACTTAGAGTAGCCAGACACCTAAGTGAGAGATAGGACCTGATATGCTGGCTTCTTGTCATTGCCGCTGGCTCATTGATATCACACGATCACTCCTACATCAGTCTGTCTATATCTCTCTCGCTGTCTGTCTCTCTGTCTCTCTCTCTCACACACACACACACAAATACATAAACAAAAACACTCTATTGGTTTAGTATTTATCAACTCAGGCTTTCTCAACCCACTTGACTCTTTTGTAAAACCCATTAAGTTAAATTCTTGTCAACATCCTTGACATTTACCCATTATCCTCACATCACCTGTTAGACTTTAGCGTAACAAATTCTCTGAATAAATCACATTTTATCCACCCTGGCTTTGTTCCAAAACCTACTGAGCTGCCTAAATAAATGTAAGGGAAAGGGAAGTGGTGTGTGGCCAAGTATGGTGACCCATACTCAGAATTTGTCCTCTGCATTTAACCCATCCAAGTGCATGCACAGTAGTGAACACACACCTGGAGCAGTGGGCAGCCAATGCTGCGGCACCCAGGGAGCAGTTTGGGGGTTCGGTGCCTTGCTCAAGGGTCTCACCTCAGTCGTGGTATTGAGGGTGGAGAGAGTGCTGGTTATTCACTCCCCCCACCTACAATCCCTGCCGGACCTGAGACTCAAACCCACAACCTTCGGGTTACAAGTCCAACTCTCTATCCATTAGGCCACGGCTGCCTGTGTACAATGTACATTTCATTGCAGAAACTGTCTTTACTATCTTTCATTAAAATATTGTGATATATGTATTCTCAGAAAAAAAGTTACAAATCTGCTACTGGAATGGTACCTTTTCAAAAGGTACACTTTTATAGCTTATTTACCCCTTTTTTTGAGAGTGTAGGTAAGATACTGGCATTGGTCATCATTGGTTTTTCCATTCAATTTCTCACATCTTGCAAAGCGAAAATATGTTGCGTGTGAATGTTCCCTTCGAAGGCAGCTTCCTATTCGGACAGTAAACAGCAAGGCAGCTCACTAGGTTTTGGAACAGAGCTTGTATCTTGTTCTCTATGAGGTAAATATTCATTAAGCTGCCTCGCTGGTTGCTTCTGAACTCAAGTCAACAAGCGTGCCTTTCATCTCATACTGTTTTCATGGGTAATCAAGCACAAGGGTCTGGCTAATTTTACAGCCTTGATCTCCCAGTTCACCTTGCACGCACAGCGCATGTGGCACATCGCATAGATAAACAACTGCACATTGTTGCCAACATGTTGCTTTTACGGGCTCAGATGGAACTCTGTATTAATAGAACAACTGGGCAGTGTAAATTATGCTATAGTGAAGTGTGGATTAGTTTTCTGGGAGAGCTCTGCGGAGTTAAAAAATGGTTATAGCCCTAATAGGATCCTATCATGCGAACCGCTTCACATTGCAAGTGTAACTTGATTTTTACATTTTCTAGAAAATGTGACTGGTGGTTGTCACCACCATGATGCTGATTGCTGACCTCATATCTTGATGCTATTTGGTCCCTAAAATGGTTAAAGTAAATTCATGCATTTTTTCACTTGTTTTAATGTCCGACAGGTGAAATTATACTGCAAGTCTGAATGCTTGGAAAAATAATGGCACACTTTTCCTGACTAAGTTGCACAATTTCAAACTTCTGTCTTTGCAGAACCAACATGGTTGGTTCCAGGGCCGTTGCTAGTGGGGGGGAAAGGGTGACAGAGTGCATAGAAAATTCAGTGCACAGGCCCAGAACTCCTAGCAACATCCCAATTAGTTCCCAATTAGTGATGAGCAAAATGAGCGTTTTTAACTACTTTACCTGACTTAAAACCACGTTTCTGTTGTCTACAAACAAGTGCACTTATGATTATATTTATAAAACAAATACTAGTTTGCAACATCATGCAGCATTACAGACTGTTTTTGTACAGTTACAAGTTGCAAATGGATCTTACTTTAAAAACAGTAGATTATAAAACAAAATTGTGTGGACCAAACATTATCAAAGATTAATTCTCTGATCCTGCATGCATGGATTGCTATTGGAACGACTGGATTTCGCATGCATGGATTCCTATAGTAACAGCTGGATTTAGAACGCATGGATTCCTATAGGAATGACTGGATTTTGCATGCATGGATTCCTATTGGAATGAATGGATTTTGCATGCATGCTATAGGAATGACTGGATTTCACATGCATGGATTTCTATTGGAATGACTGGATTTTACATGCATGAATTCCTATTGGAATGAATGGATTTTGCATGCATGCTATAGGAATGACTGGATTTCACATGCATGGATTTCTATTCGAACGTCTGGATTTCACACAAATGGATTCCTATAAGAATGACTGGATTTCACATGCATGAATTTATATTGGAATTACTGGATTTCACATGTATGGATTCTTACTGAAATGACTGGATTTCACATGCATGGATTCCTACTGAAATGGCTGGATTTCGCATGCATGGATTCCTATTGGAATGACTGGATTTCACATGCATTGGTTCCTATTGTAACAGCTGGATTTAGAACGCATGGATTCCTATAGGAATGACTGGATTTTACATGCATGAATTCCTATTGGAATGACTGGATTTTGCCTGCATGGATTCCTATTGGAATGAATGGATTTTGCATGCATGCTATGAGAATGACTGGATTTCACATGCATGGATTGCTATTGGAACGTCTGGATTTCACACGAATGGATTCCTATAAGAATGACTGGATTTCACATGCATGAATTTCTATTGGAACGTCTGGATTTCACACACATGGATTGCTATGAACGTCTGGATTTCACAAGTATGGATTTCTTTAGGACTGACTGGATTTCGCATGCATGGATTTCTATTGGAATTACTGGATTTCACATGTATGGATTCTTACTGAAATGACTGGATTTCACATGCATGGATTCCTACTGAAATGGCTGGATTTCGCATGCATGGATTCCTATTGGAATGACTGGATTTCACATGCATTGATTCCTATTGTAACAGCTGGATTTAGAACGCATGGATTCCTGTAGGAATGACTGGATTTTACATGCATGAATTCCTATTGGAATGACTGGATTTTGCATGCATGGATTCCTTTTGTAATGACTGGATTTCACATGCATGGATTTCTATTCGAACGTCTGGATTTCACACGAATGGATTCCTATAAGAATGACTGGATTTCACATGCATGAATTTCTATTGGAACGTCTGGATTTCACACGCATGGATTGCTATGAACGTCTGTATTTCACAAGCATGGATTTCTTTAGGACTGACTGGATTTCGCATGCATGGATTTCTATTGGAATTACTGGATTTCACATGTATGGATTCCTACTGAAATGGCTGGATTTCGCATGCATGGATTCCTATTGGAATGACTGAATTTCACATGCATTGATTCCTATTGTAACATCTGGATTTAGAACGCATGGATTCCAATAGGAATGACTGGATTTTGCATGCATGGATTCCTATTGGAATGACTAGGTTTTTCATTCATGAATTCCTATTGGAACGACTGGACTTCACATGCATGAATTCCTTTCGGAACAACTGGATTTCGCATGCATAGATTTCTATAGTAATGACTAGGTTTTGCATGCATGGATTCCTATTGGAAGGTATAGGTTTTGCATGCATGGATTCCTACTGGAATGAGTGGATTTCACATGTGAAACTTCACAATGCAATGGTAAATGAGACTGCACTTACAAGTTCTACTTTAAAAAAAAAAAAAAAATGCATATCTCTCATATGAAGCCCCCTTTGTGAAGATTTAATCCCCAATGTTCCCAGTTCCTCTATTGCATCTTGGTTACAAAGTGACTTCACTGGCTGCACATAAAAAGATCTGGCTTCATTATGAGCAGAAATCAGAGGAGAATGTAGACGGCAGACAGATATTCCCCAAGGCGCAGGCAAAGACACGAGAAAAGTTATTAGAGCTGTCCATGCATCGAATGTATACTCTACTCCTCTGTGTTCTTCCTGCGAGTTTGCAATCAGCGCCTCCAGCTCAGCCATTTCAGGACTATGATATCAAGATGAAACGGATCTCCCAGAATATGTTTGCGCTGCCGCCACTTCTGTCTTATACAATGAGACCAAATATACTCCCAGCGCACAAAACATACAAAAATCAATAACGGCGGCCACCAGGGAGATAGAATTTTTTTCCAAGATGAGACCAGAGAGGTATGATTAGCGCAGAGAGGAGATGGCAGAGATTAGAATGAAATAGAGAGATGGCCACTACAGTGCACAGATGAAAATAGCAACCGGTGGAGAGTTCAAAACGTCCCTTTGGACAGTACGATGTGAAAGCTATTAAAGCTTGCCATGGAAGGGAGCTCTGTGGTCCGAATACTAAATGTGATTGATCTAAAGCCCCTGCAGATACAATCACATACCCAGCAATCAATGCATTTCTCCTGCCACCTTGATTTGCTTGAGTGGATAGCAGCATGTCTGCCCACAATCCCTTCTGTTCCCTTGTTGTACATGTGCTTGCAAGGCAGAACTGTATTATTATTTCTCACACTGCTAAAAATGTTTTGTCCGACTCAGAATTTTTCTCTTGTTTTTGCAGTATATCTAAACATTCTTAAATCAAGACATCTTTACTTGAGAGGCAAACTGACATAAGAAGTCGTTTCCTGAAAAATTAAGAGTTTATTCTTAAAACAATAAAAAAATGCACTACCAGTCAAAAGTTTTTGAACAGTAAGATTTTTTATGTTTTTTAAAAGTCTCTTCTGCTCACCAAGCCTGCATTTATTTGATGCAAAGTACAGCAAAAACAGTAAATTTTTGAAATATTTCAAAATGAATAATAAAAAAAATGACTGGTAGTGTATCTGCCAATGGGGTTAGAATAAAAAACTTAATCCAAAGGGAAAACAAGATTATTTTTCTGACCCCACTGGTATACATTTATGTCTTGTTTTAAGTGTAAATTTGTTTAATTTTGATACACTGTTCAGAAAAACAAGACTGAATATCTGAAGTCACTTTGCATCTCAAATAAATATGTCTTAATTTAAAAATGTTTTGATATTTGTACTAGAAAACAGGACAAAAACACTGAGTAAGAAATAGATTTTTTGCAGTGCAGATATTCTGCTCAGGGTTTGTTCTAAACCTCTAACCCTAAGCAACAAGTTCTTCAATTAATTCAGTCCGTAACATATAGACTTCATTTAAAATGTGTTTTGAAGGTAGTCTTAGCTGTACATAGCTTACATAAATCACAAAGGATTACATTTTAATGCACAGACACAAGCTCAAAGAAAGCTGCTCATCTCTTTTGGTTCTGATAAGACCAAGGTAACAATTCAATAAAACACTGCACTGAGGAAACCGGCAGTGCTTGATTTCGCAGCTTAAAAGTAAAACGCTTTGTAATTACAGATCTCAAAGAGAGTCAATCTCACTCGTTTGGCAGAACGTAAATTAAACTCTTTAATTTTTTCATAAATGACTCATTCTGAATATATCTTTCAAAAATCTGCAAGAAATATTCAAAGAGGCTGAAGATATAAAATATCTTTTAAAAGTTTTTTAATGTCTCTTATGCTCACAGAAGATGCATTCATTTGAACAAAAATACACACAAGAACAGTATAATTGTGAAATATTATTACAATTTAAAATAATTAATTTCTGTGTGAATACATTTTAAGAAGTAATTTATTCCTGTGATTCAAAGCTGAATTTTCAGCATCATTACTCCAGTCTTCAGTGTCACATCATCCTTCAGAAATCATTCTAAAATGCTGATTTGCTGGTCCTCTACTGTTAGATGATGCTGATGATGATCTGAAACTTATAACAATGTATCATCTGATTATTATTACTGCTGTATGAATATACAAGCAGCTGTTCAAACATCAAAGCTTTCATCTACAGTATTCAGTGTTTTTGTCCAGGCATGAGGCTGAGAACAAATTCACCGACTTCCAGGAAGTAAACCACCTGTGCGATGCCAAACAGCGGAGCGATGACCAGTGTGCGACAGTACGAACCCTTCAGGAACGCAGAGGGACCCTCGTGATGGAGAATCTTACTGATGATGAGATGTTCAGAGAACAAACATAAGAAACAACGTGATGGAAATATTTTGATAAATGAGTATACAAGGATAATTTTACCAGATGCAATCTTTCACTCCGCTGTAAGTAACTAACCCTAACCCTAACCCTATAAACACAAAAAGTCAAAACAAGTAACACTGCAATTACAAAAGCTGCAGTTGAGTGCAACTAAAAATTGTAAATGATAAAAAAACCTCTCCAGTCAATAACTTTGGCACTGCCATCAATACATATATATAGCAATTTCATACAATTACAACAAAAAAATACAAGTACCTCATGTGAACCTGTTAAGTCTAAATGAATGTGGAAAAAAACATACTCACTGAGAATCTGTTTGAAACACTGACATCCACGGGCCAAAGACTGAAGCCTGGTCTTTACCACTGCAGCACAAACACACACATAAAAAGCATTAGTCTGCATTCACAAAATTCTGTCCCCTCTTAGCCATACTGGAGGCACTGTAATAATACTGATGACATGATATGACATTTGCTGATTTTATTAGGCTTTTTTTTAGGGAAAAAAGGAAAAACTACTACTTTTAATACCACATTTGCCATCTGAGATACTTAGGCTGCTGCTATGTATAAAATATTCACTGCTTGACTAAATTATGTGCTAAAATGCATTTGAGATGCAGTCACTTTTATTTTGGCTAACTGACATGACATAACTGCATCTGTTGTAAAAATAAATGCATTTTTGTGTCATACTAAAGTAGCACACACCATTACACACATAACTTGTCATTTGTTTCTTTATCCTAATCTGTAATTTTTAACATTGACTCTTGTAGGCAAAACATATTCAAATGTAATTGACTACTTATGAAATATTTGGGTGTGGGATGCCAAAATACAGGAGCGAACTGCGCCCCCTATGGATTTAATATGAAATACAATTATGTTCAATTAAATAAGGGATCACTCAATAATATTTGGCATGGTTGACAAACCTACATTTGATGTGAAATTGTAAACATTTTATTCTATATATAAATGTATATGTAAGACATTATATAAACAATATTTGTATGTGTGTGTGTGTGTATATATATATATATATATATATATATAGTAAAATAGTTTAATCAAATAAAAAAGCTATTTCACCTGATATTTTTGTGTAATGTATTTTTATGCTTGTCATGTGTTGTTAGGTTACAAAGCTAATACAACACTCTACTGAAATCAACTCAGATCTCCTGTGCGCTTCATGTTAGGAGCGTTATCTGTATAATGAATGAGTTATTATGTAAGTAAGAGTTATTATGTATGTAGAGTGTCCCAAATCAGTCACTTATGAGGTTCCATTTCAGTTAAGTTGCTGTAGGACATAGACAGCAAGGCAGCTAACTAGATTTAGGAACACAGCCTTTGTGAGGAGTAAACACTGAGGATTCAAATAAATAATTTCTTTTTTTTTATGATTTGTGTGTCTTATATCCAATCCTGGCTTCTGGCTCATTTTCTTGTTATGTCCACTTACACTATTCAAAAGTATTGAGTCAGCAATTTTTTTTCTTTAAAGAAATAATACTCTTCTATTCACCGAGGATGCATTAGTGACAGTGAAGAGAATGTTCCAAAAATATATATATTTCAAATAAATGCTGTTCTTTTGAACTTTCTATTCATTGAAGAAACCTGAAAAATGTATCATATAAAGCAGCATAATTGTTTTCAGCATTGACAATGATAAAAATGTTTCTTGAGCAGCAAATCAGCATATTAGAATGATTTCTGAAGGATCATGTGACACTGAAGACTGGAGTAATGATGCTGAAAATTCAACTTTGCAACCCAGGAATAAATGACATTTTATAATATATTCAAATAGAAAACACCTATTTTAAATTGCAATAATATTTCACAATATTACAGTTTTAACTGATAAAACAAATGCAGCTTCGGTAAGACAATTCTTTCAAAAATATTAAAAAACCCATACCGACCCCAAACTTTTGAGCTGAGTACATCTCATTAAATGCACCCATTCATACATCTTAGGCCATCTCACCGTCCACAGGGTTGACCGCAACAGCTGCGGCGCAGCCTGCAAAACAGCCAGAGAGGAAGGAGATGTGAAACGGAGCTGAACCGTCAGCGTTCCTCCTGCCCAGGCTATTCAGGTTAGCAAACAGTGGGAAGTAGATGATGGAAAAGGGCACATCCCTGAGGGAGACAAAGAGGGAGAGCACACCAGTGTGAGGTAAAGGATGGAGAGAAAGCTCATTATGGATAAATGCGTCCCACAGTTTGAGTGACTCTGTTGGACTACCGTAATAGAGTGACCCCCAGTCCCTTATAGAGACCAGCGATGCCTTTGTCCTTTAGCAGATCTCTGGAGAGTTGGAGGGCTGTGGGAGACTTCAACTGAACAACATTCACTTTGTCTCCGCCTCCTCCGGCATGCTGGCCAATAAGCTTCCTCTGGGCCTCTGTCAGAGACGGTCAGAATAGCATATTATACTGTTTCTGAAGTATATACACTACCGTTCAAAAAGTTTTGATTTTGTTGTATAGAAATGAATCCTTTTATTCAGTAAGGATGCATTAGACTGATCAGAAGTGACATTAAAGACATTCATAATGTTACAAAATTATTCTGTTTCAAATAAATGCTGTTCTTTTGAACTTTCTATTCATTAAAGAATCCTGAAAAAAAAAATCAACACTGATAATAATAAGAAATCAGCATATTAAAATGATTTCTGAGGGATCATGTGACACTGATCACTGGAGTAATGATGCTGAAAATTCAGCTTTGCATCACAGGAATTAATTACATTTTAAAATATATTCACATAGAAAGCAGTTATTTTAAATTGTAATAATATTTCACAATATTATTGTTTTTACTGCATTTTTGATCAAATAACTGCCGCTTTGGTGTGCATAAGAGACTTCTTTCCAAAAACAAAATCTTACAAACCCCAAACTTTTTCCAACTATTATTTTTTTCATATATCTATATTTCTAGATAGATTTGGAAAACACACGTTTGAACATTTTGCCCAACATCTGATTGTTTTGCAATGCCAAATCTGCATTTTGGGTGCACTACGTTCTTTCTTAGCTGTACTTGAGCCAGAACATCACTTTAAGAAACCCATTACTTTCAGAAAAATAAGCTGTTTTGTGTGTGTGTGAGGAATGTGGGTCCTGTGAGTGCAGCAGAGACACTAACTTGGCAGGTACCCGCACCGCAGCCAGCTAACATTTCTCTAACCAACGTCAACTTCTGTCTGGGGGAGAGCCAGAAAAACAAAAAGATAAAAAGAGAGGAATTATTTTTAGATGACGATAAGCCCGTTTCCTCTGTAAACAAGTAGCTTTGGGGTCTGACCCTCACCGTGTGATGACATCACACACCCAAACACACACACTCACACACTTATTTCAATAATTCATCGGTTCATTGCAGTTGTAGCGCATGGACGAATCAGACACACAATTTTGCATTTGATTTAACAAATCAAATTAGTTCTTTAACAAATGGTCACAGACCCCCCCCACCCA
>JAFVLL020001272.1:0-26829 GCA_021397915.2 Tor tambroides
GAATGCTGAGCCAACGAGCCTTAACTGACGAAAATAACCGTCATTTTTATCGTTCAGGTCAAATATTGCAGCGCAAATATTATTAACATCTTTAACATGTGAATGCTGGCAAATGACCATGGCATAAACAGGATAATCAAAGGCTAGCTGTGCATTAAACGATTTCCGCTGCGCGTCGGGTGGTTCTTCGCCTCCACGTTGTGCATTCAAATCGTTTAATGCGCAGCTAGCCATTGATTATCCCTTACTTAATGCACGGCTAGCCGTTGATTATCCCGCTTATTCCATGGTCATTTGCCAAGTTATAGACAAATTAAAACTAGAATTGCTCTTTGCAACACTTGACCTGAGGCCCTGTTTACACTAGTGCGTTTTCGTTTTAAAACGTCGTTTTAGAATGAAAACGATAAACGTTTACACTGGCATTTCCGCTGCGTTTCAGAAACGATCTCCGTTTACACTACATAACCGAAAACGCATGTCACATGACCATTCATGCAGGTACAACAATAGATATGTATTGGTAGATTCCCTATTATTTAGATGGTGGACGCGTCTGCATGCTTGGAGCGGTCGAATGGGGAATCTACCAACACAAATCTATGGGTACAACAACGTGCATGATGTTATTGTTTACATGGTCGTCAAGGATACGCAGTGAGAATGTGGGCAGCCACGCCATCGTTTTCAAAAGTCTCCGTTTTGGTCCGTTTACACTGAAACGCAACCCCACAGTTTTCAAACTAAAAAGGGGTCTGCATTTTTCAAAAGTCTCCGTTTTCATCCTCGAAAACGCCGGAGTAGTGTAAACGATAGGCGTATCCGTAGCAAAATTTATGCGTTTTAAAACGAAAACGCACTAGTGTAAACGGGGCCTGAAGGGTAAAAATGACGGTTATTTTCGTCAGTTATGGCTCGTTAGCGCTAGCATTCTGCCAGCTTCAAATCAGACACAGAGATGAAATAGTGCGGTAAGACCACATTTATTTTAATGAATTATAGCATGTATTTCAATTAATTGTCGACTGAGAGAGAGAGAGAGATGGCAGTTGTGTGTACCTGCTTGCTGCGTCTGCGCGTCTCTCTACAAACAATTACTTCAAAAACAGTAATTTTATCACCTGGTTCCTGGGGAATATAATGTAGCGATCTAGTATCTATCTTTTATTTTAGTAATAAAAATCGCGGGGAAACACTGATATCAAGTTTATGTGTGTGTGCAGCACAATCTGCGATCTCCGACCTCTTTCTCTCTCTCTCTCTCTCTCCCTCTCCGTATGTGTGTGTGTGTGTGTGCGCGAGCGAGTGATTTGTGTTGGTTAGTGTGCATCAGTTAAAGCAGCACATTAATATGGAACATGATTAAACTGACCTGGAACTACCTGTGCAGTTAAACGAATTTAATCAACACCTGCCAGCCAATCAGAATCGAGTATTCAGACAGACCATGGAATAAACTAAAATAATCATAATAAAAACAACACTTAATGCCCAAAACATAGAATAAAATAATATTCTACTATAGCTAATAACAATGATAAAATAAATATTAAACAATAAAATAAACCAATTATCAATATCAAAAGAGGCTGTTTTGGAGTTTTGAGTAAAATAAAATAATCATAATAAATAATAACATTTAGTAATAAAAAATATAAATATAGCTGCAAGCAGCAATTACTGAGGTTCAAGCGTTTTAAGACTTTTGAGCAATTCTAGACATTTTAAGAGGATTTTGCTCAAAAAGGCTGAAAAATAATTAATAAAATCACTTGAAATATTATTTAATAATTTATTACTTTTGACCAATAGGTGCTGCTGCTTCCATTTCTAACGTTTTTGCAACCTGTTCCAACAGACAATGGAACTTCAACTTGGTTTTGACAACTTTTGCTAATAAGACTACAGAGAACTTTTCTGCACTAGTTTGGTTCCGATTGAGTGAAAAACCTAGGACTAGTTCGCAAAAGTATGCTTTGCGAAAAATTCAAAATGGTGAATTTATTAGGGCTTCGTGCTTGAACCCCTAACCATCAGCATCAGAAATGGTTGATTTGGAGTTTTAAATAAACACTAAATTAAACTAAACTAAAATAAACTGTAATGAAATAAAATAAAATAAAATAAAAACTATTAAAATACCTTTTACTTTTTTAATTGGTTTTATGTGAAACAAAAACACATATGGGTCAAATAAATAAATAAATAAATAAATAAATTTCAAAATCATTCATTCAACTCTATGCAACAGATCCTGGCATCCACAGCAAAGCAGATCAGATTGAGTCTGGCTCATAGCTTAGGGACTCTCACTCACACAGCAGGCCTATGAAATAGCTTTCAATTTAGAAACACTAAGAATTCAAATGAGTTCATTTAGGAAATGACAGTTCATTTGCGTGTACACAAGAACTGATACAGACCAGCATAGTCACTCACACAGACTATCAGTTCTAAGAATAGCCCTTCATTTGGCTGAAAGAAACAAGTATGAAAATCTATAAACAGTGAGTGTGCGTCTGACAAACTGATAATGGCACAGTTGTACAGTGACCACAGGACAATACGTGGCCTGAGTCACACACAAACACATAAACCATAAAAATAAACATGTGGAACCAATTTAAGGCATTTGGCAGTGCACAAAACAGTCCTTTCCAGCCTTTATTACTCTCTTGTTTATAAGCACTCACACACAGTCTTTTAGTGTATGGATGAGCCATATTCCCTACACCTCAAATACACTTCAGAGGCAGACAAATACATTGAGATCAACTTAGGCACACATACCCATATACATAAACAAACTCAGCTAAAGTATTCATCTCCATATTTGCCAGACCAGGAATTAACAATAATGATAGTTTGATGACATGAAGGTGACATTATCTAGCTGGCACAGATGAGGTTGAAATTGGGAGAAAAATTATTGATAGAAGTATGAATAAGAATATGCCTATAAATTATGAAATTGTAAATAAATCTCATATTATATATATTATATATCTCATATTATATATAATATATTCAGCTGTTTTCCAGTTGTATGCGTCTACTGTTTTTTAATTAATTTATACACTCCAATGATGAATGCAGAGCATCGCACACAGGCTCCTCTCTTTTATAATTCCATCTCATCACATCACTCCATGTATCTCTATGAGACAGGCACAGCTTGTGTTGCTCAGAATCATTCAGCTGAATGAGTGTGACAGACAGAAGATCTTCCTGCAGTTCCACCACTTCACATACACGCTCTGTAACTCATGCATACCACAAGACAGAAAGAGTGAAAAAAAAATGATACTGGATCGTCCCTACAATACTGACACTTTCAATATTAATTGAGAAGATTGATCCTCACATTAAAAAGTATTGGTACTTTTTTGGACTTGATTTTATGTGACGTTGAGGGTTTAGTTACATCCAAAATTAGTGATATAGGATTAGCAAGTGCTATGCTAACACTAATGCTACAGTAGGAGAGATACTGAGATGTTAGTATCACTATGCTAGCAGTGTTATAAATAACTGACCTACACTATAGTGTTACTAGCAGTCTATTTGATAAAAATGGCAATGGTGTAGCATAGTGTAAAATCAAATAATCCCCTTACCATCAGACTACACCATTCATCTCTCTCTATCTCTCACTATCAGAGGAAATAGAATTACTGCTGCTAGGCTTTCATTTGAAGTGAGAAAAATACAGATTATCCAACATGAGTCAGTGAGCGTACTACCAGCCCATTGAATGTGTGTGTATGTGGACAGTGACATAATGATTGAGTAACTTCCTCCTTCTCATAAATGATCTGTCACTGCTTTATAGTTTCATTTGCACTCTGGTGCTCATGTTTATTTGTGTGTGTGTGCTTATGTGTCATGAGGGTTCACGTCCTTGTACAGGTTAATTTGTGTAAGAGAGTGAGTTTTTATTTATATACAGTCCAAGCTTGTATAGGTCAGCTATAGTTAGCCTGTAAGCGAATTAATGTGTGTGTGTTTGTGTGAGTGTTCAAGCTTGCTTGGCTGTTTCTCTCTGTCCTTGAAAAACACACAGATCAAATTAAATAAGAAACACTGATGTGATCTCACTGTAGGTCATGGCTGCAGCTGTTAAATGGGCTGTGTCTCTATAACACCACACTTTAACTGCACCCAGAGAGAGAGAGAGAGAGAGAAATAGAAAGAATACAGCTGATAGAGAACAAATATATATTTCATATATTTGATTAAAACAAGTAAGACTAAGAGTAAGCTTTTACTTTTTTTCTGCAAGAATGCAAAACTGAGCAACAGTGAATGTAAAGATATTTCAGATAAATTCTGCTGTTTTAACATTTATAATCATCAATGCATCCAGAAAAACTGACGATTTCCACAAATATTATACTGTACTGTAACTGCATTATACTGTACACTATTCAAAAGTTTGCGGTCAGTAAGATTTTTTATTTATTTATTTATTAAATAAATACTTTTATTTTGCAAGGATGCATTAAATTAAAAGTAAAGACATTTCAAAAGTGAAAGACATTTCATATTAATGTTGTACTTTTCAACTTAATAGTCAAATAATTCAGCAAAAAAAAAAAAAAAAAGTTTTACAGTTTCTTCCAAAATAAAAAGCACAGCTTTTTTCAGCATTGATAATAATAAGAAATGTTTTAAGAGCACCAAATCAGAATATTAGAATGATTTTTGAAGGATCATGTTACTGTCACGATCACCAGCTGGAGTGCCCATGAGCTCCTCTAGAGGGCACTCCATCCTGTACCTTTGCCATTCAGTCAGGACTCCATTTCCCATAATCCTTTGCCCGGACTCATCAGCACTCATTACCAGTTCGCAGCTGCCTCATATTAAACAGACAATAAATGACTCATCTCTATGCCCTAATCCCTTCAAAGGGTTTACTCTCTGGAGTGAGAGCTTCGAAGGGTTGAAGGGTGTAGGGGTCCATCATCATTCCGTGCCCATACAGAGGCGCCTTCATCATGCAAAGAATTTGTGCAAAGGATCATGGGTGCCCGAAGTGTCCATCACTTGTATCCTTCATTCTGAAGGGCCCTTTGAAGTGGCCAGTTTTGAGCACTTTGGTTTGGAATGACACTTCAACATGGCGGCCATGATTGTTTTCACTCTGAAGTGCCTTTCGGAGGGCGATATATCCCGTTTACGTCTTACTAATAAAGCTTGATTTGGATCCAACTCCGTCATCATGCTCCCTTCTTTACAGTTACACCGAAGACTGGAGTAATGGTTGCTGAAAATTCAGCTTTGCCATCACATATTAAATTACAAAACACTTATTTTAAATTGTTAATTTAAACTATTTCACAATTTTCTGTTTTTCTGTGTTTTGATCTATTAAAGAGACTCTTTAAAAATCGTACTTTCTCTAAACTTTTGAACGTGATTTATTAAAAATTATTTAGAAATAACAAATAATTAAGACAATTCTGTAAGATTTTTTGTTTAATTGTGATTAGTTGAAAGTTAAAGCACTACAGTGATTTTTTTATAGGCAATAAAACATACTACTATGAATTGCAGCTATTAAAATAGAAAACAGTAAACATTTTACAAACATTACAGTTATTTTTACGGCTGATCTTATTGCTGTAACGTGGGGAGCGTGACAACGGAGTTGGGGATCCAAATGCAAGGCTTTATTTACAGATGTGGTCAAAACAGGCAGGGTCAAACACCAGCAAACAGTACAATCCAGGCAGATGCAAAAGAGTATTCCAATAAACAGGCAAGGGTCAGGGCAGGCAGCAATCAATCAATCAAGAAACTAGGAAACACTCCAAGGTCAAAACACAGGGAAACTAGGAAACACGGAAAGGAAAACTCAGAAACTCAGAACTAGGAAATGGCTATGCAATAATCAGCCCCCAAGAGTGGGTGTGAGCATCTTTTATACTAGACCAGGAGAACACATGACAAAACCAACCAATGAAAACAAGACACATGCAACTAGGGAACCAATCAGCACATGACACATGCAAACTAGGAACCAATCAGGGCACAACACAGAGACAAGGGTAGCACATGACAAGATCATATGAGGGGCAAGGGACACATGGGAAATGGAGTCCAGAAAACAAATGCAAGAGTCCGAGGTGGAGTGCCTTCTGATGGAGTTAATGGGCACTCCAGCTGGCGATCGTGACATAGCCCCCTCCCTAAGGAGCGACTTCCAGATGCTCCTAAACGAGAACAGATAAGAGTCCATGAGGGAAGCGGAGCGGAGGCGGAACAGGGGGAGGGATGGAGGGCCAGGTCCGTGTGGAAGTTGAGGGACAGGGGATGAAGGCAGAGTTGGTGGAGCAGGGTGCCAAGGCGGAGCAGAGATCTAAGGCGGAGCCGGCAGAGCAGAGAGCATGGGCAGAGCTGAAGAGCACCAGGGCGGAGCAGGAAGCCAGGGCAGAGCAGAGAGCCAGAGCGGAGCCAGCAGAGCAGGAAGTCAGGGCGGAGCAGAGAGCCAGGGTGGGGCAGATGGGTCCGAAGATCCCCATGTTGGAGCAGACGACCACCACAGCAGAGTAGAGGAGAGCAAAGATCCCCACGGCGGAGCAGATGACCACCACAGCAGAGCAGATGTCCACCAACATAGAGCTAACGAGGCAGGTGACCACCAAGGCGGATCAGGTGGGACTGGAACAGAAAGCACAGAGAGGTTAACAGCGGCCTCTGCAGCCATAACAGGACAGGCTGAGAGGTCACAGATGGCCTCCATGGCCCAGACAGAACAGTCAGAGAGTTCACAGACGGTCTCCTTGACAGTAACAGGACAAGCAGGGGGTGCAGAAGTGGACGCCGCTGACTTGGGAGGTTCTGAAATGGAAGCTGCCACCTCGGAAGAAGCTAGAGCAGGTTCAGACGACTTGAGAGGTTCTGCAGCGGGAGATGCCACCTAGGGAGGAGCTAAAGCAGGCTCAGATGACTTGAGAGGTTCCGCAGCAGGAGCTGCCACCTTGGGAGGAGCTGGAATGGGCTCTGGAGCAGACTCATGAACTGGAGTAGATTCTGGAGCAGATTCGCAGACTGGAGCGAGAACAGAGCAATGTGTGGACCAAACACACAGAATGACACCTGCCATTACAGGGAGCACAGAGGATAGGGGAACAGTCTCAGAGATGACCAGTGCTGAAGCTCTTGGGATGCCTGCTGCACGCACCGACATCAACGGTGGGTCCGCCAAACTTGAAGTCAGCCTCAAACGCCTGTGGAATGCCTTGGTGTCTTCAAACGCAACATCAATGATGCTTGGGAACACTGAAATGGCATCCGTGATGGCTGAAGACTGTGGCTTTATATCCATAATGGCTGAAGGCTCTGGTGTGATGGCCATCTTGTGTAGTGGCTCTGAGTTAGCGGCCATCTTGTGCAGTGGCTCTGGGTTGGCGGCAATCTTGGAAAGGGACTCTGAGCAGGCGGCCATCTTAGGAAGAGAGACTGAACTGGCAGCCATCTTTGGAAGGGATTCTGGGCTGGTGGCCATCTTGGAAAGTGACTCTGGAACAGCGGCCATCTTGGGATGAGACTCTGAACTGGCGGCCATCTTGGGACGAGACTCTGGAACGGCGGCCATCTTGGAACAAGACTCTGAACTGGTGGCTATCTTGGGACGAGACTTTGGAACGGCGGCCATCTTGGAACGAGACTCTGAACTGGTGGCTATCTTGGGACGAGACTTTGGAACAGCGGCCATCTTGGAACGAGACTCTGAACTGGCGGCCATCTTTGGATGAAACTTTGAAACAGCGGCCATCTTGGGACAGTACTCTGGGCTGGCGGCCATCTTGGAACGAGACTCTGAACTGGTGATCACAGAACAAGGTGGTGCAGAAAACACAGGAGTGGTGACCATAATCTCAGGACCTGCTGGTGGCCATGATGGGTCAAGCTCCGCTGCCATCAGTGTTTGACGATGTTGGCCCCCCCAAAAAAAATTCTTTGGGGTATCAAAATCTTCTGCTTCACCCACAGTAATGGAGAGCCATATAACAAAAGAGCATCATCCATAATGTCCCTCAGACTGCCCTTAAATTCCCTTCCAGGTAACTGTGATTTAGTTGGTTCATTAAGTCCAAAGCAGAACAAGTTCTTAAACAGAATTTCATCATACAGTGGTACTTGATATGATAACTCACAGAACCAGTGAACATACTCCTCAATAGACAGGCCTCCTTGCCGAAGATGTAGTAGCTGGTCGACTGTGTCCATGGTTGAGCTGGATTGTTGAATAAAGCTGCTGGATCCGGGTATAGCTGATTATTCTGTTACGTGGGGAGCGTGACAATGGAGTTGGGGATCCAAATGCAAGGCTTTATTTACTGACGTGGTCAAAACATGCAGGGTCAAACACCAGCAAACAGTACAATCCAGGCAGAGGCAAAAGAGTATTCCAATAAACAGGTGAGGGTCAGGGCAGGCGGCAATCAATTAAGAAACTAGGAAACAGTCCAAGGTCAAAACACAGGGAAACTAGGAAACACGGAAAGGAAAACTCAGAAACTCGGAACTAGGAAATGACTATACAATAATCAGCCCCCAAGAGTGGGTGTGAGCATCTTTTATACTAGACCAGGAGAACACAAGACAAAACCAACCAATGAGAACAAGACACATGCAACCAGGGAACCAATCAGCAGGACACATGCAAACTAGGAACCGATCAGGGCATAACACAGAGACAAGGGTAACACATGACAAGATCCAGAGGTGGAAAGTAACGAATTACATTTACTCGCGTTACTGTAATTGAGTAGCTTTTTTGTGTACTTCTACTTTTTAAAGTAATTTTTAAAATCTGTAATTTTACTTTTACTTAAGTACATTTTGTTTGAAGTATTGTACTTCGCTACATTTTAAAACGCATTAATTACTGAGTAAAAAAACAAAAATCGCTCCCTGGAAACTACTGCAGTAAATAATGGGCAGGAGAACAAACTGGCGCTAAAATCACAAGAAAGATGCAGACGGACAAGACAGGCGTTATGGTGCAGACCCAGCTGAAAACCAAACCCCGTCGTATTCTGCTGAAGTTGAACTCAAAGGAAATTAAGTGAACCCCTTGGATGTTTATGCTCTATTATGCAGTGTAAACTGTGTTTGCCTAGGGAGACCAAACTAGCAGCTTATAAAATCTCGACATCAACCCTTCGCAAGCATGTAGAGGTAAGGTAAATACTTGCATCACTGCATTGGTGGTTAAAATGAAGCTTTGGCAGTTTAGCAAAAGGTTTTGCACAAATTAACCAAAAAGGCAGTGGTGCAGAGTGTGCGATATCGTCTGCGATAATATCGTAATTGTTGTTTGTTAACGATGTGCGATTTGACATTATCAGTATTTAGCCAAAAACCAAACAAAACACTCCTACAGAGTGCCGTGAAGTCTAATAGATCAGACTAGTGCGCGCGCATTTAGAGTGTGTTCTTTCACTGCGTGATTCAGTCTGTTAAAATGCATTTAAAATTATCACAAAATTTAAGATATAGGGGCAGAAAATGTATATTTATATCACTTCATACAGTAAATCAATATCACACGAAGAGTGCCGTTTTTCTCCAAAAATCAGCATGATTACATAGAGATTTTTATTTATTTTTTTACAACAGTTCAATAAACAAGGAGTTAATTAAGAGACTTGCGTTTTAGACGCCATATTTCCTGTTTTTGCTCTATTTCGACAACAAAAATAATCCCAAACATAGCCACAGCGCTGTTTTGCGTCTCTGAGCAACATTTCGTTCCTGAATGAATCAACCGTTTAAATGATTCGGTTCAGTCACAATGACTCACTTATTAACAGTGACTTGGTGACACCTACTGGCGGTTTTAATTTCACATTTAAAGTATCTTTTGATTTTTTTAAATATAATTTTAAATGAGTATTCAACATTTTATGTCTTATATATCAAAACATTATTTCTGCATTTGTTACTGCAGGTTAAATGCATTCATGTCCTGCATTAAACAGTGTGTAAATACATCTAAATGCCACTTCAGATGAAGCTTCTGTGTTTCCTCTGCATTGCAAAGATTAATTTTGTTGATACTGATTTAATTTGCCTGGTAACAGCCCAAATGTCTTATTATTCTAAATAACTGATTCCTTTAATTAAAAACAACTAGTTTGAGATTTATAGGCCTATCCCAGGGGTGTCAAACTCAGTTCCTGGAGAGCCGCAGCCCTGCAGAGTTTAGTTCCAACCCTGCTCCAACACACATACCATGTAGTTTTCAAATAAGCCTAAATGATTAGATTAGTATAGATATAACCCTAATTAAACACAGCTGATCCAGTGTTTAATTAGGGTTATATCTATACTGTGTAGGGCTGTGGCCCTCCAGGAACTGAGTTTGACACCCTTGGCCTATCACATTTTTGCCTCCCTCCCACTGTTAAAAAGTAACTAAGTAATTTTTACTCTGAGTAAATTTTAAATGAGCTACTTTTTACTTTTACTTGAGTAGATTTTTAGACTGGTACTTTTACTTGTACTTAAGTAAAATTTCATTAAGGTAATGGTACTTTTACTTGAGTAAAATATTTTCGTACTCTTTCCACCTCTGAAAAGATCACATGAGGGGCAAGGGACACATGGGAAATGGAGTCCAGAAAACAAATGCAAAGAGTGCGGGGTGGAGTGCCCTCTAATGGAGTTCATGGGCACTCCAGCTGGCGATCCTGACAATTGCATATGCATTTGTAAGTGTTTCCCTTTCAGACGCAAGAGTATGAAAAATGTAAATATTTTTTTATAAATTGCCTAATTTGCCCTGTTTGATAAACCTGACACTATATGTTTTACAAAAATGTTTACAGAACTAGCAAAAGTGGCAAATCCTTTTAATATTCTAGTAAATTCAGAGCAGATGATATTATCTATTTTATTCTCAATGATTAAATATTTTTAATCTTACTCTTTATAATTTAAACAGCCTTGCCATTAATCATCCTGAGTGCATCTGTAATTAATGGCTGCTAAGGTAAGCATCACAAATATTATTGGTCAAAGGAGGTTTGTTCTAATTTAAAGTACTGAACATCAGCATGTACCTTGTCTCACACCTACAGACATGAATGATGTGCTATTATGTTTCTAAGCAGGCAATACAACAGCCTCTACTACCCTTGTGAAAAAGTTGTACACTGTACACTTTTTTCACATCCAAATAAGTGTACTTATTTACAGCATGTCAGAATATTAAAACATTATTTAAAATGTAAAAGACATTATAAAGTGCACTTTTTTAAAGTGTACTTGTGTCACAAAAGTTTATATAAAGGATATAGAAGTATATACACATCCATACTTAAGTAAACTGAAAATAACTCCATTACACTTACAACTACAACTCCATTACACTTACAAGTTACAACTCACCAAAAACACTTAAGTAAAAGTCTTAGAGTGTCTTATTTTAATTGTACTTAAGTATTTAGGCGGCGATTCTGTCCTTGGATGCACAGAAGGCTTTCGATCAGGTTGAGTGGCCTTACATGTTTGGATCATTACAGAAGTTTGGGTTTGGTGAGACATTTATATCATGGGTTAAATTAATATATGCTAGGCCAGTGTGTTCAATTTTAACGAACACAGATAGGTCGTCTAAGTTCCCTTTGCACCGCTCGGTACAACAGGGCTGTCCCCTTTCGCCTGCCCTTTTTGCTATTGCAATAGAGCCCCTTGCCATATGTATAAGACATCATAAAGATATCATGGGCCCTAGTTGGGAGCGAAGCCTGCCAGTTCTAAGTGCAGACGATGTAATATTGTATTTGAAGAACTCTGGAAGTTCTGTTCCTGTTCTTTTAGAGTTAATTACTTCTTTTGGGAGATTATCTGGGTATACAATCAAACTGTCAAAAAGTAGCTTTATGCCACTCTCTGATACTTACAGACCTGGCTTTTTGGAAAATATTCCATTCCATATTCCAATAGTTCGGGACCACTTTGTATATCTCGGACTGACAATTCCTAAAGATCCAAAATTATTATACAAGTTGAATTTTGCCAAGTTTCTTTCAAAAATCAAATGTAAGAGAATTGGAAAATCTTGCCTTTATCTATGATTGGACACATAAACACATAAAAATGGTCTCTCTTCCTAGATTCTTATATATTTGTCAAAATCTTCCAATTTTTCTTACTTTCACCTTTTTTAAGGAACTGGATTCTATAATTTTGTCTTATGTTTGGAACTATAAGACACATCGGATATCTAAAACTCATTTACAAAAGCCCGGGTCTGTGGGCGGTTTGGGTCTACCAGTATTTAAACACTATTACTGGGCTGCCAATATTAGGGCTTTAATGTACTGGGAGAAGGGAGTACTGGACAATCTGTCCCCTGAGGTTCCCTTATGGGTGCAAATGGAGACAGGTTTGGCTGCTGGGACCTCATTAGCGGCCATGTTATTCTCCAAGTTAGATAAGCCTACAGCTATAAATAAGCTAAGTATTGTGTTGAAAAATTCTATCAAAATTTTAAATCAAGTAAGAAAAGTCCTGTCCCTGCCAGAGACCTCTGTGTATACACCAATTTGCTACAATCATTCTTTTTCACCCCCATGGTCTGACAGAACTTATTTTGTTTGGAAGGAGAAGGGTTTATGTTCTATCAAGGACCTTTATGTTGAGGGAAGGTTTGCATCTTTTAACCAGCTAAGAGAGAAGTTTGATCTGCCCCATTCACACTTTTTTCGTTATTTACAAATTAGGCATTATGTGAAGTCCAAAATTTGTAATTTTGAATTCCTCCCTGAGAAGCATGTGTTTTTTGATATTTTCTTAAATCCTCCTCACTCTACGCATCTTATCTCTAAATTTGTTGGTTTATTTGAAAGTTGTGTCACAGCCCCTAATGAGAGATTTAAAGTGGCCTGGCAGGATGAACTGGGAGCTGAGCTTTCCGATGAAACGTGGGATAGGTGTTTGACTGCAGTACGGTCCTGTTCAGTCAACAGTAGGCATCAGTTGATACAATACAAGGTCATTCACCGTTTGCATTATACCAAGACCAAACTGCACAAAATTTTCTTTTCTGTCTCACCTTTCTGTGATAAGTGCAAAGTCATGGAGGATACAACTGCTCATGCTTTTTGGTTTTGTCCTTCACTGTCGGGATTTTGGACTAGCATATTTGATTGGTACTCTAAGGCCTATAACAGGCCTCTTCTGCTGGATGCGGAACTTGCTATCTTCGGCTTTTCACAACACACTTCTAGCCTTCCAAAAACTTTACAACAGGCGCTCACTCTGGGTATGATCGTGGCCAAGAGACTTATATTAAAGAACTGGAAGTCATCTTCACCTCCCTCTTTTCGACTTTGGACTATGGATATGATTTCTGTCATACAAATGGGGAGACTCCGATTTCTGAGGTCTAACGCCATTGAAAAGTTTTCTGCTGTCTGGGGATCATTTCTCGGATATTTAGACAAACAAGCAGCCAAATCAATGTCTAATTGCTTCCCATGAAGGAGTTGTGCATTACCTTTGGGTATTTTTAATGATTGACTGTTTCGCAGCTCTTTACTATGGTACCTTTAGTTACTGAACTTGTATTTATTATTGTATATTTTTTTGTTTTTTCTTTTTATTTGTTTTTATTTCTATTCCTTATCTACGACGGCGGTTTAGTGCCACCTTAAAAAAAAAAAAATCTAAGATTACGAGATTAAAGTCGTAATATTTCGAGAATAAAGTCGAAATTACGAGAATAAAGTCGAAATACTACGAATAAAGTCGAAATGTTTGAGACAAAGTCGAAATGTTACGAGATTAAAGTTTGAAATGCCATAAGATTAAAGTCGAAATATCACGAGAGAATAAAGTCGAATGTTGAGATTAAAGTCGAAATGTTTCGAGAATAAAGATTATAGTTATAATATTTTGAGATAGTCTATTCTATTTTTTATGCTAAAAGTAAATGGCACGGATTGAGCACTCGGATATTCCAAAGCCTCAGCTTTCAAAATATGTCAGTTTATAGCGAAATACAAACAATATGTAGACATATTGCAATAATGTGGCATGTGAGTCAATCAATTTTCCGATTACAATAACGAATTACGACATTATTTTCATAATAAATTAGGCTAATCATAATTTTATTTTCATGCATTATGCGATGTTCCTTCACTTTATATCTTGCCATAAACGTAAATAAAGACAAAACACATTATACCTCTGGTGGGCTTCGTTATAAAACTGACAATTAAAGCTGAGTTGCAGTAAAAGCAACAAAGCACAAAATTGTTGGGCGATTACTGGGTGTTACGTACAAGCAAATAATCAATGGAAGACATTAAATATTATGTCCTCATTTACAGTTTTATACCATGACTAAAACAGTTTGTGAATAGTCACCTAACGCTTACAGCAGAGCATAAATGAATATAACTTATGTTAACAAATTTGAGTCCACTTCAACCTTTAGAACGCTTTTATTGCTGTTTAATTAAACAGGCTAGTGAGGAATGAATGTTTGGACGCTACAGATGTTTTTGTATAGGTAGGTGGAATTTTCACAATAATTACAATAATAATTGATTCACATAAATACAGCGATCTGTCACGCCACATTAAAGAGCTTGAAAATCACATTATTGTGAGACATATAATTTGTGTTTCGCTATAAAACTGATTTTGAAAGCTGAGATTTTGATTTATATTAAAAGCACAAAGCTTAAGCTATTGCTGTTGGGTGGCTGGCGCACTACAAATAACGAATGCAATGGAAGACATGAAATATTATCTCCAAGCATACTGTGACTGTCCCCACGAGTATGACACATGGTATGATTTCTGCTAATAATCCCACATATATTTGTAATGTATTAAAAAAGGTTTAAATAAGAGAGCTACAGCGCCCCCCAAAGGATTGTCGATTGAGTGTGAGCTGATGTTAAGATAAACGGTTGTTCCTGTTCAGTCTGTTAATAAATATCATATTCTTGATATTAAGCTCTTTCAGCGAGTCCTTAAAATTGACTCTTCCGCATCCCAGTAAGATGATGCGGCCACTCGGACGCAACAATATTCAAATAGGCCTAAATTCCGGTGGCCTGTCCACTTCTCCCGGTGCTCTCAATGCGGGCTATTTGCATGCGCAACATAGGCTATACTCTCAAAATATTATAACTTTAATTTCTTATATTTAAATTTTCGAAACATTTCTGACTTTATTCGTAATATTTCGACTATTCGTAATATTTCGACTTTATTCTCGAAACATTTCGACTTTAACTCAAACATTTCGACTTTTATTCTCGAAACATTTCTGACTTTATTCTCGTAGTATTTCGACTTTATTCTCGAAATACATACTTCTAATCTCAATTTTAGATTTTTTTTAGTTTTTAAGGTGGCACTAAAACGCCGTCGTACTTATCCCCCCCCCCCTCTTTTTTTTTTTTTTCCTTCCTTCCTCTTTCTCTTTGTGAATGCATGTGAGGTCTGAGACAATGTTGTTTGTTTGTTCTGTGTTTATTCTGAAAAATCCTTAAAATAAAATTATAAAAAAAAAAAAAAAAAAAAAAAAAAAAAAAAAAATAGTACTTAAGTATTTTACTCATTGTGAATGTAGGCTCAAAGATGCACTAGTCCGCAACACCTAAGAGACTAAGAGAAAAACAAAAAACAGCTGATTTTTTTTAAAAGGTGAGCATTTTATCCTTCAAAATAATGACTTGTCAATATAATGCATAAATAAAATAATATTAAGTCAAAGGTTGTGCGGTAATGAATAAATGAATAAATTGCCATCGAATGCACAAGTTTTATCAGTGAGCTGCCATGTAAATTTATTTCTACAGAGAATGAGAAACAATTACAGTTACAATTTCCACATGAGAAACAATTACTGTTAGAATTGGGCTAAAGGCTATTTGCACAGGATGTGCTCATTTTGACCTCATCACTTGCTGTAGCCATGTGCTCATCTCAAATGAAACACATGTGATTCAAGAAATAGCTGCTAATGCACTCACATTCTAATGCACTCACATAAAGTAGCCTCATTGAAGATCTAATACTTTCAATACTCTGCACATGGCAATATCACTTCTTTTGTAACAAAAATAAACTACTGCAAAAAAAGTAAGGTGCCCTGCAAAATGTAATGAGTAACTGAATTACTTATTACAATGTAGTGGAGTAAAGTGTACATATACAGTGGTGGCCAAAATTATTAGAACACTAGTATTTTCACCAGCTAAAAAATGGTTTTAAGTAAGTTATTTCTATCTTGTGATGTAGTGTGTTAGTAGGAAATATCAGTTTACATTTCCAAACATTCATTTTGCCATTAATTGTAATAATCCAGTGAGATTTTTGTTTTCACAAGGAGTCTGACAACAGCCAGTGCTCTGCACAGAGATCTGATCTCACCATCATCCAGTCAGTCTGGAATGACATGAAGAAAAAACTGAGACAGACTAAATCCAGAAGAACCGTGGCAACGTCTCCAAGATGCTTCAAGAAACCTACCTGCAAAACTACCTGAAAAACTATGCACAAGTGCACCTAGGACAAAAGCTGCTTTAAACACAAAGGATGTTCACACCAAATGTTGATTTAATTTAGTTAATAGAAGTTAATCGATAAAGAAAATCTATTTATGACATTATTTTTGACAGCATCCTCATTTTACAGCATTTTTACAAAAGTGCCTAAAACTTTTAACAGTACTGTAACTTTGGAGGTAGGTTTCTTGAAGCATCTTGGAGATGTTGCCACAGTTCTTCTGGATTTAGTCTGTCTCAGTTTGTTCTGTTTCTTCTGTCTTTCCAGACAGACTGTATGATGATGAGATCAGATCAGATCTCTGTGGAGCACTGGTTGTCCTTGTGCAAACAAAAATCTCACTGGATTATCACAATTAATGGCAAAATGAATGTTTGGAAATGTAAACTGATGATGAGATCAGATCTCTGTGGAGCACTGGCTGTCCTTGTGCAATCAAAAATCTCACTGGATTATTACAATTAATGGCAAAATGAACGTTTGGAAATGTAAACTGATATTTCCTACTGACACTACAGCAAAAGATAGAAATAACTGACTTAAAACCATTTTTTTAGCTGGTGAAAATACTTGTGTACCACCTCTGTACTTTTTAAAAAATGTAGTCCAAGAGAGAGTAAAAGAGTTAAAATCTTTGATCCAAATTACAATGTAGCCAAAAAGATACATAAGTAAATTTAGTCAAATGCTTTACACCACTGGAACCTTTTAGCACCACTCACCGGACATATAATTTCTGAACTGCAAAGATATGTGCAAAAAACAGCGCAATAAAATGTTGACATATTCATATTTATCTGTTTTTTGGGAAAACTGAACACAATTTTAACACCACTCAAAGTGTTGCAAAACATGCAAGAAGAACCCTAATATAATTTTGTAAAAATATTACCTCGGACACATTTTTTCCAATTAGTCTGGCTTGCATAAAACAGTCAACTGTTTGTCTTCGATGTGGTTTAACTATTGAAAAATGTTGAGTTGAGATACTTGCATAGAAGACTTAGGTTCAAATCAAACCTATACAGTGTCCCAATCCTATTCACCCTTTCTGTCTGTGTTTGATTTCCTATTTCATTAAACTATTTCAAACATGATGCTAAAATATTATTTTATTGGCTTCTTATTGTCAATCTTGTAATCATAGTGTATTTCTGGACTTATGCTGACACCCAGTAGTGTGGATGCAAAATTACCTGAAAGTCAAGGTTTTCAGTTACTCGTGTGATTGTTAAAATGCCATTAATCATTTAATCTGCAGGCCAAAGTGTCTGATAATAGCGGGGTTACTAAGATAAAGTGAGTAGTATAACTTACAGTATTATTATTACTATACACACACTGCAGGATGTACAGTGTGTACATCTGTATTTCATACCTGGTAACTCAGATAATGCTCCTCTTTCGATGATGTGTTTCCTGTAGAGGGTCTTCAGCACCTTGGCACTGCCAAATCTCTTAAACCGACTCTTCACATTATTGTAGTACCATTCTAGGGACTGTGTCCTCAATAGCCTACACACAAAAGACAGTGGGTGGATGTTAAATTAAATACATATTAGCTCTACTATACAAATAGACACAAAGCAATACTAGATAGAAGGCCTTTTTATTCTAGTGTTTTTTATATTTTCTAGTTATAACTACAGTTTAACATTATACAGGTGCATCTCAAAAAATTAGAATATCATGGAAGAGTTCTTTATTTTTTGTAATTTAATTAAAAAAAGCAAATGTTCTTATATTCTAGATTCATTGCACACAAACTGAAATATTTCAAGAGTTTTTTTGTGTGTTTTAATTCTGATGGTTACGACTTACAGCTTAGGAAAATTAAAATTCAGTATCTCAAAAAAATTGAATATTTTCTCAAAGATCAATCAATAAAAGATTTACAAAACAGAAATGTTCAAGATCTCCAAAGTAGGTTTAATTATGCACTCAATACTTGGTTGGGGCTCCTTTTGCACGAATTACTGCTTCAATGTGGCGTGGCATGTAGGCGATCAGCCTGTGGCACTGCTGAGGCATTATTGAAGCCCAGGTTGCTTTGATAACGGCCTTCAGCTCGTCTGTATTGTTTGGTCGGATGTTACTTATCTTCCTCTTGACAATACCCCATAGAGAATCTTCAGGTCAGGCGAGTTGGCTGGCCAATCAAGCACAGTAATATCATGGTCAGCAAACCACTTAGAAGTAGTTTTGGCACTGTGGGCAGGTGCTAAGTCCTGCTGCAAAATTAAAACAGCATCTCCAAAAAGCTTGTCAGCAGAAGGAAGCATGGAGTACTCTAAAATCTCCTGGCAGCTGGCTGCATTGATTTTGGACTTGATAAAGCACAGTGGACCAACACCAGCAGATGACATGGCACCCTCAATCATCACAGACTGTGGAAACTTCACACTGGACTTCAAGCAACTTGGATTCTGTGCCTTTCCACTTTCCCCCCAGACTCTGGGACCTTGATTTCCAAATTAAATGCAAAATTTACTTTCATCTGAAAAGAGGACTGTGGACCACTGAGCAACAGTCCAGTTCTTTTTCTCCTTAGCCCAGATGAGACGCTTCTTACATTGTTTCTGGTTCAGGAGTGGCTTGGTTCTAGGAATGTGACAGTTGTAGCCCATTTCCTGAAGACGTCTGCATGTGGTGGCTCTTGATGCGCTGACTCCAGCTTCAGTCCACTCCTTGTGAAGCTCTCCCAAGTTCTTGAATCAGCTTTTCCTGACAGTCTTCCTAAGGCTGAGGTCTCCAGTCAACTTTCTATGAATATATTTCAATACTGCACTCTGTGAACAGCTAGCCCTTTAAGCTATGACCTTCTGTGGTTTACCCTCCTTGTGGAGGGTGTCGATGATTGTCTTCTGGACAACAGTCAAGTCAGTGGTCTTCCCAGTAATTGTGGTTGCATGTTCTAAACTAGCCAAGGAGGTACCCAGTATTTATACAGTATTGATCAAACTAATCAAGCTCAAAATGGAATATTCTAATTTTTTGAGATACTGAATTTTTAATTTTCCTAAGCTGTAAGTCGTAATAATCAGAATTAAAACAAACAAACAACAACAACAACAAAAAACTCTTGACATATTTCAGTTTGTGTGCAATTAATCTAGAATATAAGTTTGCTTTTTTAAAATTAAATTACAAAAAATAAAGAACTTTTCCATGATATTCTAATTTTTTGAGATGCACCTATATATTGGTTCAACAATAAGCAAACAATGCAGTGATGACACACTCAAGAAATAGTTAGGCCTTAAATTAAGATTTGCATTGCATATAAAAATTCCATCAGTTTGGGTTACACAGTTTAGACCTAACTAATAAACCTGTTTCTTACCCTTTCACTTATACATGACTGACAAATATACATCATATTAAGTTAGTAAAATAGTTTCTGTTAAAACTGTGTAATCCAAATAGATGGACATTTTATATTTGATTCAAATATATACATTTTGAATTTAGACCTAAATATTTTTGAATGCATACTGATTCTGTAGTGTGAAACCAGTGTCACTGCTTTAATATCAATAATATAAAGCAACTACTGTATTTCATTTATATTACAGCACTGCTTTAAAAACAATTGTGTATGCATTGCCAAAATAGAACTAATGTCTTTTTTCTGCTCTATTACAGAGAGTAAAAATACTTTATAATTAGTGTGTAGTCATTGCTCAGTGACAACTGCTAGGCTGATATTGCTTTATTGCAGACATTGTACAGTCATTGCAGTGTTTTAATGATTGTGCTGTCACTGCTCTATTATAACTATAATGACCTATTGCAATTAAACTTAAAAATTGCTTTATTATTATAAATACTGCTCTATCATTGCTCTTTGACTTTAAGAGTAAAATATTCATTCATTACATCGTGTTGTCATTGTTCTGTAACAACTATTGTGCTCACTACTCCATTTACAGTAGAACACTGTAAAATTATCTCTCTGACAACTACGTGCTTTATGACAATAAAAGTATATTAAAGCTTTATTAAAATTGTATTTCTGTAATTGTCCACTTTTATTTTCCCCATTCCTTTTCTATATAGGTATTCAAAAAATAAAAAATAAAATTAAATAATTAAATAAATAAATAAATAAATAAATAAATAAAATCCACATTCCAACCAAAATGACGGTTAAACATAAAACTCTTAATGTACAGTCAGATTTTAAATATACAAAAATAATTTTAGTTTCACTTAGTGTATAGAATGCCACACAAACTCTTCTCATATCCAAATCCAGCCAGGCTAGACTGTGTACAAGATGAAGAGAGACTCATATATTTGAGAGGAAATTTTCATCTAAATGAGATCTGAATTAAATCTGTGAAGGTAATTAAAATGCTCATCCGTGAGTCTGCTGAGCTCCCCGACACTTCCCATGCAAAAGAGACCATTACCATAATTGACTTTCTGAAGCTTTAATAAATAGAACTTGTGTCCATTGGGCAACATGAGCAGAGCTGGACAGAGACGGATGGCGAGAGAGAATCAGGCACAGGGTGTTTGGGGTTTATAGTAAATGAATTCCCAAATTAATGTTTTTCAGTTTCTGTGCATTACAGAGAGGAGTGTAAAAAGTACTGACAATTTATGTAAATTTAAAGTATGGGTACTCTGTCAAAAGTTTCTCAATTAAAAGTCAAAGTATCTAATCAAAAACATACTTAATTTGAAATTTAAAAAGTACACATTTACTACTTAAAGGTGCTGTAAAGGTGTATTTTTTATTTTTATTTTTGGAATGTATAAAATAAATTGCCATATGTTTGCAGATATTTAGGAAACATGCTCACATACATATTTGGACAAACTGCAGTAGCAGTTATTTATAGATTAATTGACTCAAGTCAGCACTCAAGCAATGCCATAGAAGAACCATTTTTGGTTCCACAAAGAACCATTCAGTCAAAAGTTCTTTAAAGAACCATCTCTTTCTTACCTTTTTATAATCTGAAGAACCTTCTTTCGCCACAAAGAACCTTTTGTGAAACAGAAAGGTTCTTTAGATGTTAAAGGTTCTTTATGGAACCATTTAGACAAAAAGGTTCTGCTATGGCATCGTGAAGCACCTTTATTTGAAGTTCATCAGCATCAATGATGGTTAGAATTTAAATGCATTAATGCGTTAATTAAAGCAACTGTTTTATGTCAAAGACTCTATTTTGCGGTGACTGATGAGACATCTTTTTACAAAGACTAATGACCATGGTTGTTGCCACTTAAATTTAAATGATAAACTACATAAGTTATAATCTAATCAATTCAAGTATAGAACCAAGACCCTTACTGTTTTTTATTGAATGTTTCACAAATACATCAGCATATAAAATTAAAATGTTCATTTTTGGATGCAACCATCATTTCATGTCGACTTTAAAGCAAATAAATTAGCAAACTCTGCTTTATATTCTGTGTTCAAGCTAAAATATTATAGAGAATTAGATATTATATTATTTCTAGGCATAAGAATGTTTAGGTCTTAGCATCTTCATGATCCACTTTTAGAAAGAGGATGCAGAATTATGATCCATAAACCACACTGGCAATGATTTCTGCAGTAAATTATATTATAATATCTGACATAATGTAATGAAGCAGCGGGCTGCGGCAGAGAGAGCATTCCCACAATACTTTTCTGTTCAGATTTTCATTTATGTAATAAAGAAGCTGTCTCACACTGATGAACTCTTTTATGTTCTTGTGAAGGCCTTCATGCATCAAAATGAAGTTCAAAAATAGACTGGGTGAAACAGACCGTGTTAATATTTAAATTACATTTATGATGGCACACACTTTAAACATACTGATCTGTCCACACAGAAAGTGGTGAGGTGAGAAGTGAAAAATTGCAAAGTTAAATGGATAGCATCTTTCATGCCCTTCAGCATCTCAATAACATCAGCATCTCTATAATGGAACTGGAGTGAATAATTTATGCTGTATATACAGTAGGGAGAATGGCTCTACGTTTCCACGTTACATTAGAAAAATGTCATTAGTGTCATTATATATATATATATATATATATATATATATACATACATACACACAATATATATATATACACACATTACTGTTCAAAAGTTTTGGATCAGTAAGACTTGTAATGTTTTTTAAACAAGTCTATTATGCTCATCAAGGCTGCATTTATTTGATCAAAAATACTGAAAAAACCCCTGTAATCTTGCAATATGTTATTACAACATAAAATAATGGTTTCTATTTTAATATACTTTAAAGTAAAATTTATTTCTGTGATGCAAAGCTGAATTTACATCAGACATTATTCCAGTCTAAAGTGTCATATGATCCTTCAGAAATCATTCTAATATGCTGATTTATTATTAGAATTATCAATTTTGGCAACAGTTATTTTTTTTTGGAAACTGCAATACTTTTTTCAGGATTCTTTGATGAATAAAAAGTTAAAAAGAACAGCATTTATTCAAAATATAAATCTTTTCTAACAATATAAATCTTTGCTATCACTTTTTATCAATTTAACACATCCTTGCTGAATAAAAGGTTTTCTTTCAAAAAAAGAAAGCATAAAAATGTACTGACCCCAAACTTTTGAATGGTAGTGTATATTGTTAGAAGAGATTTATATTATAAATAAATGCTCTTCTTTTTAACTTTTTATTCATCAAAGAATCCTGAAAAAAAGTATCACAGGTTCAACAGCACAACAGTTTCCAGCACTGATAATAAATCAGTATATTAGAATGATTTCTGAAGGATCATGTGACACTTTAGACTGGAGTAATGGCTGATGGAAATTCAGCTTTGCATCACAGAAATAAATTATACTTTAATGTACATTGCCTTGCAGAAGTATTCAAACCCCTGCATTTTTTTTCACGTTTTGTTATGTTGCAGCTTTATGTTAAACTGCATTAAATTACTTTTTTTTTCCACATCAATCTACACTTCATACACCATAATGGCAAAGCAAAAACAGAACTGTCACACTTTGGAAATTTATAAAAAATAAAAAATGTGAAATAAGTACACTGCATAAGTATTCAAACCCTTAACTCAGTACTTAGCTGAAATACCTTTACAGGCTGAAGTCTTTTTGGGTGTGATGCGACAAGCTTTGCACATCATCATTTGGCAATTTTCTGTCGTTCTTCACCTCACCTGTTCACCTCTCAAGCTCTGTTGGGTTGGATGGGGGCAGATGCACATTTTCAGGTTTCTCCAGAAATATTTGATTTGGTTTAAGCCCAGGCTGTGGCTGGGTCACTCAAGGGCATTCACAGAGTTTTCTATAAGCCACTCTTGCTGTGTGCTTTGGGTCATTGTCCTGTTGGAAGGTAAACTTTCTGCCCAGTCTGAAGTTCTGAATGCTCTGGACTGGGTTTTCATTAAGGCTATCTCAATATTTTGGTGCACTGAGCTTGTCTTCTACTCTGATGAGTCTCTCAGTCGCTGCCGCTGAAAAACAGCCCCACAGCATGAGGCTGCTACCAGCACACTTTACTTTTAGGATGGTACTCTGCAGGTGATGAGCAGAGCTGGTTTTCTTCAAACATGATGCTTGGAATTGAGGTTCATCAAACCAGAGAAAATTGTTTCTCAGAGTCTGAGGGTCCTTTAGGTGCTTTTTTGCAAATTCCAACTGGGTTTTTGTATGTCTTCACTGAGGAGAAGATTGAGTCTGGCCACACTGACATAAAACCCAGATCGGTGGAGTGTTGCAGTGATGTTTGTCCTTCTGTAGGTTTCTCCTATCTCCACATATGATCATGGAGCTCAACTAGAGTGACCATCAGCTTCTTGGTCACCACTCTAACCAAAGCCCTTCTCCATCAGTTGTTCAGTTTGGCCAGGAGGCCAGCTCTAGGAAGAGTCCTGGTTGTTCCAAACGTCTTCCATTATGGATAATGAAGGCTACATGATTCTGTGAACCTTCAATGCAGCAGAATTTTTTCTGAACTCTTCCCCAGATGTGTGGCTTGACGCAAACCGGTTTCTGAGCTCTACAGGCAGTTCTTTTGACCTCAGGGCTTTTGCATTTTTGCAATATGCATTTTCAGCTGTTAGTCCTTTTATTAAGATGTGTGTGCGATTCCAAATCATACCCATTCAATTGAATTTGCCACAGGTTAACTTCACTCGAATTGTAGTAACATCTACAAGCAATATGAATGCTCCTGAGCTAAATTTCAACTGTCCCAGATAAGGGTTTGAATACTTATGCAATGGAATCATTTAAGTTTTTATGTTCAATAAATCTGCAAAGATGTTAAAAACCTGTTATTTGCTTTGTCGTTATGGTGTATGGCGTGTAGATTGTTGTGGGAGAAAAAAGTAATTTAAAGCGGTTTAACATAAGGCTGCAACAACAAAACATGAAAAAAATGAAGGGGTTTGAATACTTCTGCAAGGCACTGTATATTAAAATAGAAACCATTATTTTACATTGATCAAAATTAAACTTTTACAATCAAAATTTTACAATCTACAATGAAACTCAAGGGAGGTCATATAGATTATGATAGTTATAGATTATGAATTCAAATTGAATTATTCCACTGAATTAACCTACATATTATAAGTATTAATATGTACTACGCTACTTTGAAAAAAAAAAAAAGTTTCTGAAAGTAATTTTCAGATGCAACGGAAAAAAACAGGTTAAGCACAAACACGAAACTTGTAAATAAAATAATTTGATATATACATATATTGATATAGCCTATGTACAATTTAATAACAGCCTAGTTTGATATGAGTAGGGTCTTTGTCAACGATTGCATGCGGTCGGAGATTCCCGTGTTTACAGCTCGGTAAAATAATCTACTAAGCTCTGTAGGTTTGCTGTATAGGCCTAGCTAAAATAGTAAAATTACAAACACACGATAACATTTTAAGTTACTTCCATTTCTGAAAAAATAATGTAGGCCTAGTAATTGATGTCATACAGTAATACGAGCCATACGAGCCTGATTTTGTTTTAATTATCCATCGTACATCCAAAAACAAAACAAAACAAAAAAAATCACAAACACTTGCAATCAAGATTGTGAAAAAACAACAATGTTGAAGCCAGAAGTGAACGTAAACCAGAATTTGGCAGTTTTGGCACAGACTCTGTTGCTATCTGGGAAGCCAAGCATAAGAATGTAAATGTAAATTTAACCCATCTTAACCGATTAATCACATATTTTCGTTTGCTGCATGCTTTTAAAAACATGCTAAAATAAATTTTACGTTTTTGAGAGGAAAAAAAAAATAGATAAGTCTCGTATAAGTCGCATTTTCAGAAATAATAACGTCAGGCCTAATGGTGTTATAATGTAGCCAACATTATGAACACTATAGGATATTTTAGTTCCCCTCACTTTACAACAAATCCTTTAAATTTAACAGTATCAGAACAGAACAAGAATTTTAAAAATATCTAATTGTAATGGATAAATATAATTCCAGTATATAATAATATAGGCTTAGCTATAAAACAAATTAATTTAAAACGAAACGTAAGGTAAAGTTGGCTTACCTCTCTCATTCGGCACAAATCCAAATGTTTCCATATTCGCGATGTAGCCTATATTTGAAGCTAAACTATTAGCTTATTTATTAGGTAAAATAGGCTTTGTAGTTCACGTGTGTTCCAGTATCAACGGAAAAATATCATAATGAGTAAAAATATACTACAGTGGACTGGTGCTCACGCCAAACGGCACGGTGAACGGCTGCGCTGTGTCCAATGAATGCAGTATATAGAATAGTGTGCGCGTGAGGCGCAGGCGCGATCAAACAGCTGAAACATAAAATAGACTAGTAGGCCTACTCCATCATTTTTGGTCATACAGTAAAGGCATCCCAGTCAACAATTTGATCTCACAATGATGTCACCATGAGCTCACATAATTCTCATGGTGTGGTCACAATGTGTGCTCATACTGTGTTCACAATGTGAGGTCACAGCACACTCACTGTGTGCTCATACTGTAAGCTCAACATGTGAGACCACTGTCATATCATTGTGTTAAACTCCTGTTAGTTTAGTGTGAGTTAACTGTGATCTAAAAGTTATCTAATATTGGTCAGTAATATCACAAACATGTAGAATTTCATCTTTTATTTCCTTTAAAGTATTTCTACAATTCAGTTTCCTTGTTTATTTTGATTTATTTTCAGTTTGGTGTTGGCATTTGACACAAACATTTCAATTTGACAGATACATTCTGCTTCTGGTGTTGTTTTGGTGACTCCTTTTCGATTCTTAACTTTTATTTCTTTGTCCCC